>LPNX010243663.1:7108-204271 GCA_001517045.1 Pseudotsuga menziesii
CAACCATGGTTTGAAAACTGAAAAGATGAAATATCTCCAGTTTTTAAATGGAGCTTCAAAATCCTTTGTCCATCTACAGGGAAGAAAAGATAAAGTAAACCTACTAATAACTCAGTATAATAATTAAATACATTTCAATTAGAGCAAAAACTAATGAATGTTTTCCAGCTCTTAATTAGCATATTGTTGTATCGGCCTGGAGTCATGAAGAATCTGCTTTACTGATTTCTTCTTATGCTATAGATTCTGCATTAATTATCATTGAAACTGACAAGAAAGAAACCCTTTTAGCATAAGCTATCAGATCTACAGATTTTGCATAACACCAGATTCATTTCAGAATTGCATCCTACTTAGGTCCAGCTAGGATATATTTTCCAGCCTCCGGGACATATGCTTTCCTGACTCAGTGATCCAGACAAGAAAAAATCCATATCCAAAGAAAATATACTCAATAAATAGCAACATAAAACTCAGCAGCTTTGCACCAGAACCAACCCTCACAGCTCAACTAATGACAGAACCTGCACCACCAACTGGATCACACTGCCACTCAACAAAAATCATGCCCAACAATCCAGTCTGCAGCCGGAAATGAGGAAGCGGTCTAATCAAACTAACATCTCAGTGGAATTTTCAATTGGCTCAACACCTTCTACTTTGTTTAAGTTAAATGTGTCTTGTTACCCCCCGTTTTGTATGGGTGTCCGCTTGTGAATTTCTTCACAACTTTGATAGGGGATGACAGGTTAATGGCGATTTGGATAGCATAGTATCGATGCTTTCCTTTGTGATGATGCCTTGGGTTCTTGATGTTGATGCTCTGTGATTGATTGATGGAGAATGATGTTGCACTTGTTCATGGTATATAGTTTATCTTCTTCATGAGCCCTCTATTGTTCGTGATGTATTTGACACCTAAATAATGTGGTCTTTCATTATGCATGGAGCACCCTGGTATCTCACTCACTTGGCATGACATGACGAAATGGATGGTATGGTGGCCTTTGGGGCCTATATTGATGGGTCACAGCCTCGGAACCCCAAGAATAGTTACCAGTATCGAGTGCTTAAATATCCAAGAAGTTTGTGCAAGTCTTCCATCCCTATTTCATTTGGAAGTTCTTCTCATGGCTTTTTATTCTTCAAATGCATTTGAAAAAATCAAAATGGCAGAGAATATTTTTTCTACCCTCAGCAATGTAAGTTGTCCTCCAGTGGAACTTAACAGCACACAATTGGTTTGCTGGTCTTTGCTAGATGGCTAATCAGTCAACTGATACACTCCCCAAAGACAAATACAACAATATTGGAATAAGAGGAGAGAAGAATAGTTAGCATAACAAAACAAGCAAGAAGACGCTACAAAACATAGGAAAGGCTGCCCTTAAGGCTCTACGAGTCATACAAGTCAAGGTTGGTGAAGAGGAAATAAAGAGAAGAAATTTGGGGCGACAAAAAAATGTCTTCAACCACAGGAGAACCCAGTGGAGCCTTGTTTGATTGGAATTTGAAGCGGTGTACATAAAATATGTCAATATTACAACCCCTAAAATGTCAAGATGACATAACTGAAGAGAGGATATTCAAATTTACTATTTTTCCAAGGATCAACTAAACTTTCCAACACTACCAAGACAATTGATGCAATGTGTAAGAACATGTTTGTCATCGATTCTTCTCATGAACCATTTGCTTGCATAGATTGACTCTTGGTCCACAACCTTCTAATATGAAAACAAGGATGAATTTTGGAAGTAGGATTGCATGACTTTTCTATGTCCTGTTGCAATCTAGAACTATGCTAAGGGAGAGTATTCATTAGAGAACAATGACTGGCGAAATGGATTTCATTAGTTATTACCTTACTTCAAAGAATTTCAACCGGGAATACTTTTTAGCTCAGGTTTTCCACATACCTGGTGTTATGGAAATACAAGGTTAAGCATAAATGTATTAAAATAAGTTTCCAATTGATGCTGAAGTTCTAAGCCCTTGCACGATTTACAAACCCTAGGAATGACGGTCAGAATCTCCTGGAATGGAATTTTCTTGAAAATCAGGGTAAGAGCATCTGGGATAAGCTCTTCCCATGGACGATTGCCTCCTTCGATAATGTCCTGCATCCTCCAATACTCCCCGCTAAGATTATCACAGAACAAAAGCGCCACCGCCTCATCGCCTCCAAGTCAGCTGAGCCTACCCGTTATCCCTTAAATCCACCTGATCTCCTGCAAATCCTTCTACATTTACGCCTTAGGTGCCACAACTATACTTTCCACCACGCATTGGAACAGTATTTTGCACATCTTGGTTTAGTTAAATCTCAATATTTTCCCCTTCATCGTTCATTCTCTGCCTGTGATGAGCAAAAATCAATAGTCTAAAGCCAGAAACCCTCGTCTACTGCTCCAGAACCAGACCGTTCATTTCACAGACGCGCCACTTTTTTACTTCAAGTTTCAGCAATCCAAAGACTAGTTAAAATCTTCCAAACCCCTACTTGCTACGAGTACCTACTGAAACCTTCAAAAACAAGTAAGAAACAACCCGTTTTTGCAATACTCAAGATGATTTCAAACGCAGAAAATGCATCCGCCCCTCCAATTCACAGGCCCTTCCCTCATACACCAGAATCCACTAAATGCTCAAAAATAAACCCCAAAGCAAACCATTCCTAAGAGATTAGCGCCAAACTTTAACAAGAAAAGAAACAAAAAAAAGCATGCGTTCTTGAATTCGCCGCTTACTAACGAGTCGTCGCTTAAGCGACGGTTATGAGAATAGCCGTCGCTTAAGCGACGGTTGTGGCCACATTTACAAAAAAAAATTATCTTTGTGATTTTTGGTACAGTTAAAAAAAAAATCCACGCGCCGTCGGAAGTAACCGTCAGATTTTGGATCGAAATGTAGTAGTGGTGGTTGGCGCACCTACAGGGATTGCAATCATTAGCCAACAAAGATCTCTCCAAGATTGCGATTTTCGGAGACTCTCGACATGTTATATTCAAGATGACTAATGGATACACCACTAGCTCCATTAAATGTCGTCGCCTATACGACAAAATCATTCCTCTCATGCCTAAGTCGTATGAGCTCTTCCACATCCTTTGTACAAATAACTCAGCAGCGGATGCCTTGGCAAACATGGGGGCCTCCCTACCCCAAGGCCAACTTAGCCTGAATGGTCAAGTTCCTTACCTCAAATATATCCCCTAATGGTTTTCTGAGATTCTTGTTTCTACCCACATGATATTTGGTCATCTCCCATTACAAATCTTGAAGAGCCTAATGCACTCTCTAAAGGCCTCATCGACGCACTCATCCTATTCTCACCTTATCTCTCCAACCTTAATCACTCTACCCTCCCTTCCCCTTATCCCTCCATCTCCCCCCACTCCACCGCCTCATGCCCTCCTTCCCCTGCTGGCATCCACCATGCGCACCTTCCCGAAGGGTCTCCATTTAAGTGTTGTCCTGCCTCTCACCATCCTCCCGTCGCATGGACACAACACAACACTCATCTCCCCTTGGTCTACGCAGGATTTATTGCTCACCTTCCCGAGTTAATTACCTCCTTCTCTCGCATGCTCCAGGTCTTTTCGCTCCCTCCACTATGTCTTCCCCTCGAAGCTACTCACAACCTCATTTCTCTCCTGGTCTTGGCTCTGTCTGTTATGTAATATCTCGGGAGCGCATCCTCTTGGATGTCATTGCAGGCGTAGACGAAGGCTGGTTGTAGGAAATCCTGTGGGAAGCTCTCCCTCTCACCAGGACTTTCATGAAGGAAAGACTAGCTCTTGCAGCCTTCTCCACCTGTTCTTGCAGTACCCTTTCTGAAACTTCGTTGTGGTTCTTGAACACTAACTCCGGTCCCAATCTCCTCATCGACGCACAACCCTCCATCGTTGAGAATAATTCGATTTTGGACTGTCACTGTTCAAGGTGGAAAGAAGGTGCAGTTGGCACATTATCCTGCCGAAGCAAGACTGACCGAGACTCCCTACTGCAAGAGCTAAATACTCTCAAGCTGATTCTCAATGGTCTCTCTGTCGAGAATCAGGCTTACGTGGTTGCAGGTTCAGTCCGAGCTCTCCATAGCAATTTCTCTCGTATTGAAATTTCACCTGGACAAGGCAGAATGTCGCAGGCTAATGAGAATGTTGGCATAGCGGATCTGAAGAAAAACCTCAGGCGCCTCTACGAAATGATGGCCATAGGCATAATGGATAACAAGGAAATTGCACAGGAGGTCAAAAGCATGGGGGAAGTGGTCAGTTACACATCTCTGCAAATCAGTAATCATGATGCAAGGATTGATGATAATGAGAGTAACCTCAGGGAAATGATGGGCAAGGTTGACAGAATACAAGAAGACCTCCAGCGCTTGATTAACATGAACCAATGTAGCAAGGCCTTCGAAACCCCACGCTGCAACGCACCCCATGGAGGAGGAATAAGTTGTCCAGCCTATGAAGCCTACAGGCAATCCTTAAATGGTTTCTTCAAGTTTTTATGTTTTATTGTCTTTTACTTTGCAAGCAGTTTATTAGGGTATACACTACCCCATGCACTAGATGTTTTGTAAATACTCTCTGTGGAGTTCTTTGGTTATCCCCATGGACCAGTTTTGTTTTCTGCATTTTTGAACTGCAAGAACTCTCTGTTCCCGCTCTTATTTTGTAATGAATGGCTGTGCACAGCCTATTTTATAAAAACCTTTCTTAGTTTTGATTAAAAAAAAATATTAATAAAATAAATAAACATAATAAAATAAATTATTTGATATAATATAATAATTCAATTTTATTAAATTTTGAAATAATATTGATATTTAATATAGAGTGATTTATTTTTAATAAATTTAAGAATAATATTGAAATTTAATTTATCATTTAAATATTTTTTAAAGAAAAAAATAGAATAATATTATAAGTTAACTTTGTAAGAGACCATGCATCTAGGTAGTTGTCTAGTTGATTATGAAATATTTCTTGGAATTCAAGACCATTCATTTGTAGGAGGGGTTAGAGCTACTTTGTTCCTAAACCAAACACATTGCCATCACCTAAAGTATACAATGGGCAAAACAAGGTGGAATTTGTGGCTACATTGGTTCTCCTCTTGAAAGCCAATCTCTTGGGTGTGGAAGATTACATGTGATGGGTGACTCTAAGCTAGTCATCAATAGGGAAAACAACAAAAATCATGTCGATATTTTAAGCTTAGGGGCCTATAAAGGGAGCTTGTGAAAAGCTGAAAAGGACTTTCAAATGGGTTTCTTTTGCACACATTAGTCTAGAATGGTTTAGTGGAGAGGCTTCATGAAGAGATCCTCATAAGAAAGGAATTCAATGAAATAGTTCTTTGGATGATAATAGTAATCATTCTAGAAGACTCAAAATATGATCTTTTATAAGGATATGGAGAAGACCCATATGTAATCAATACGTTTATGAATGAATAACTCCATGCAGGTTGGCTTCTCGTTTTCCCTCGTGGTAATACTAATCCATTATCCAAACAAAATGTTCACATATTAACATAAAGGCTTACCCAAGGGGATACCTTCTCGTTTTCCCTCGTGGTAATACTAATCCATTATCCAAACAAAATGTTCACATATTAACATAAAGGCTTACCCAAGGGGATGCCTTGGACTAGCAAACATTACTATTTAAATGGTTTTACTCATTATGAATTTGTCAAATGTTTAATTATTATAGTTTCTATATTCTAAATGTACAACGCATAGTAAAGAATGTAAAATTAAAATGAAAATGCTCAAGCTAATCCTAACAAAACAAAAGGGATACACAACAATATAAAAGTAAATACAAACAATGAACCGAAATAAGTTTGTAGAGTTAAGGCTGCATAATTTCAAATCACTAATGGTAAGGTAAGGAGAGCCTATAATCAAGACTGAAAGTAATATCTCTTTAGCCATGTGAGAGAAACAAAAAATTCCTTCCATTGCAAAACTTAGATGATACTAAATTAATTCCCAAGTCAAGTCACACTGAGGATCAAAGTTGAATGGCGGAAGGTCGAAGTAAGAGCTATCTATTGAGCTCCAAAGCATTTTTTGAGCTGCAGCAGGCCTGTACACTGTTGAAGCTGCAGCGTAGCTTGCAACTTTTCAGCTCCAACAGCTCCCGCCGCTTGGGCAGCTCGCGCTCTGCAAGCAGCGTGAGCAGCTTGAGCAACGCGAGCAGCTCGGGCTCGAGCAGCTCGTGCAGCATTGCGAGCAGCTCGGGCTGCCCGGGCAGCTCGGGCTGCTCGAGCAGCTCGGGCATCTCAAGCTGCTCGAGCAGCTCGGGCAGCTCAGGCTGCTCGAGCAGCTCGGGCAGCCCGAGCTGCCCGAGTAGCTTGGGCTGCCCGAGCTGCTCGGGCAACCCAAGCTGCTCGAGCTGCACGAGCAGCTCAGGCAGCCCGAGCTGCCCGAGCAGCCCGAGCAGCCTGGACAGCCCGAGCAGCTCGGGCAGCCCGTGCTGCTCGAGCAGTTCAGGGGCCAGCTCCTCGAACGCCTCGGGCCGCTGCTCGAGCAGCATTAGCTGCAGCTCGAGGAGCCCGAGCTGCTCGAGCAGGCCCCTGAACTGCTCGAGCAGCTCGAGCACCGACAGCTGGTCGAGCTGCTCGAGCACCGACAGTCCAGCATAGCTGTTGCCCATTGTCACGCGTCTGGAAAAACCGTTACACATGGGTATCAGAGCATCTGCATAAGTAGGGATCACAGTGTTCGTCCCGGTGAGGTCAGGGGATCGACCTTCGCTGCGATCTTGTTCTGAAGGCCTATGAAACTCAGCCGCAGCGGCCGGGGCAGCTCTCTGGATGTCCTTGTCCGACGATGTGGCAGGCCGAGGGAAATCGAGGAATCTAGATCCCCCCAATTTCTGGTCTATGCTCATCCGGCTACCCGAAACGAAATTTGTAACCCGAGCCGAATCAGACGCACAAGCTGCTGCTTTATGAATCCTCGATTCTGGAGGTAGCACAGCGTCTGCATGAATAGGGATCACAGAGTTCGTCCCCATGAGGTCAGGGGATCGACCTTCGCCGCGATCTTGTTCTGAAAATCTCTGAAACACATCCGCAGCGGCCGCGGCAGCTGCTTGAATTTCCTTGGAATGCGATGTAGCAAACTCACCCGTGGCGGCCGTGGCAGCAGCCCGGATGTCCTTGGCAGACAATGTGGCAGGCCGAGGCAAAAAAGCCGCGAGGCTGGGGTAATTGAATGCGGAATATTCCTTCCCGAGACTGAACGCCGCTGAGTCGTGGGCTAGAGCCGCCATCTCCGGCGTCAGAAACGTCCCGAGCCAAATTCTGGACTTCTTCTTGGGCTCTCGAATCTGTGAAACCCATTTCCCCGACCGCTTTGTCACACCTCTGTAAAAAGGGTGCCGGTTACCTCTCCCCCTCTGCTTATCTCCATTACACACAGGTATCAGAGCATCTGCATTAGTACGGATCACAGTGTTCGTCCCGGTGAGGTCAGAGGATCGACCTTCGCTGCGATCTTGTTCTGAAGGCCTATGAAACTCAGCCGCAGCGGCCAGGGCAGCTCTCTGAATGTCCTTGGCCGACGATGTGGCAGGCCGAGGGAAATCGAGGAATATAGATTCCCGCTCGGGGCACCACAATTTCTGGTCTATGCTCATCCGGCTACCCGGAAGGAAATTCGTAACCCGAGCCGAATCAGACGCACAAGCTGCCGCTTTATGATTCCTCGATTCTGGAGGTAGCACAGCGTCTGCATGAATAGGGATCACAGAGTTCGTCCCCATGAGGTCAGGGGATCGACCTTCGCCGCGATCTTGTTCTGAAGATCTCTGAAACTCATCCGCAGCGGCCGCGGCAGCTGCTTGAATTTCCTTGGAATGCGATGTAGCAAACTCACCCGTGGCGGCCGTGGCAGCAGCCGGGATGTCCTTGGCAGACAATGTGGCAGGCCGAGGCGACAAAGCCGCGAGGCTGGGGTAATTGAATGCGGAATATTCCTTCCCGAGACTGAACGCCGCTGAGACGTGGGCTAGAGCCGCCATCTCCGGCGTCGGAAACGTCCCGAGCCAAATTCTGGACTTCTTCTTGGGCTCTCGAATCTGTGAAACCCATTTCCCCGACCGCTCTGTCACACCTCTGTAAAAAGGGTGCCGGTTACCTTTACCTCTCCCCCTCTGCTTATCTCCATCACACATAGGAGATTCCGTATCTGCATTATTAATCTCCGCTGCAGGACGCTGACGCGAGCTATTCTCCATTAATATGAGCGCACAATCCGAGCCGAAGCTTTCAGTGGAAGTAAATGCAACGCAGAGGAGCGAGCTATACACTTCCCACTTGATGAATCTGGGCAGAGCGTTGCATAACTGGGGTGAGGGTCCTCTTATATATATTCCGTGAACATTCTCCGCGGACACATTCCGCGTTAGACCCAGGCCTGGAATTTCAAATTTCCAGTGCCTGTCATGTGAAAATTTGGTGACGTTTTCAAGTTTTTGGTGCCTGTCAATTTACGTCCTCCTGTCAATTTGCGTCCTCGGCAATCTGAAGCCTGTCAAATATATTTTCATTTCTAAGTTTGCTATAAAGGAGCACACACTCTGTTCTTGATTGATACTGAAATAGGAGCACACACTCTGTTCTTGATTGATACTGAAATACAAATTAATCACTGCTTATTTTTCTTCCAATTGATTCTACTACGGGCAATTATAAACCTACAGTAGTTTAGAGCAACTCGAGTGCTCATAGAGAGGGGTAATTTATAAATTTTGTTCTTTTGAAAATAAAAGAAACAATCTTATTATAAACGTTTTAGAATATAATTAAAAATTAAATATATTGTAAAGTACAACTTTTTAAAGATTAAAACTGTAACGGTTTATCTCAGAAATCCTAGAAATACTTTATTGTATTCTATATTAAATCTCACAATACTGAAATAACAAATAAATTGAAGTTTCTTTTTCCAATTTCTTCTGTGCCCGATTGACAAACTCTCTTAATATAGCAGCAGAGTTTTATGTCAGTACCGAAAAATAAATTAAATCTCTGACATAAACAATTGAAAACACGTTCTTATCAGAATAAACGAATTATCTGTAGAAGATGTCTTCCCTGCACATTATATTGTGTCATATGACAGGATTCTCTTCAATTTTATTTGCAGTTTATTTACCAACAGGCAATTTGTGCTAGAAGGAATCTACAGTTCAATTCATGCGCTAGCCAGGGCTTTAAAAGTTGGGGTTTAGGGTTGCTGCACGCATTAGGGTATAGGGTTTTGGGTTGCAGCATACATTACTGTAGTCATGTTAAATCAACAAGTTACAGTATTGCTATCAAAACAAAACACTGGCAGACAAAATTCGTTTCTTCACATCAACGCATAATTTGTTGAGCGTTTAAAGAAGAGAAAGGGGTCGGTGAAAGAAGGATTAATTGTAGCAATATTCTGAAATATAATGAAACGCAACAAAGAGTCCTACATACATTGAGTTCGTCTCTACTTCTTAATTAATTGACCTAGTTGCTTTCGATCTGAACTCACAACTCTTGCAAAAGAAAGCTTTAATCACAGTGAACTTTTAATGGAAGCATCTTACCTGATTTTTCCAAACGCAAAAGTTCTTCCTATGAATATATGACGAATCTACTGCGCAAATGGGCAGAATACGCATGTATAGCAGGCTGCAGGTAGGCATGTAAAAACCAGAAGTTTGTAGGAACCAATCCTTTATTATCAAAATTTATTTTCAACACATGAGCAACACGGTTGAAAAAGAGAACATCTGCTCTACACTAGACTTAAAACTTAAGAACACGGCTTATGCTGCACATATACAATTGTGTAATAGTGGATACCTATCAGATAAAGTTGGACTAGCAGGCCGGAAAATATCTGTTGTAAATCGCTGCCAGCCAGCTAGGTTCTCCACTTTCAGCTCAGAGAATAGATAGCTGGATGACAGATACAATCCAATCCACTTTGGTCGATCCTCCAGTCTTATTTCTTCTGTTTAGCAGGTAGATGGAGAGAGAACATAGTGCCCAAACAATCGCTAATTGCTATGGGTTCTGTTTGCATCGGTGAGGTGGTCACCGTAAAAATAGAAAAAATGGAAATCTAGGTAATTAATTATGGACAAGCTAGGAGTCAGGCTAAAATTTAAAATTTATGACGGGAAATAAAAATTTGTAAATGTCAAATCTACGTTTTCAACATTTTCATAGCCGTCAACATTGACATTTTAATTTTTCACAAACCTGTAAAATACGTCCCAGGATGGAAAAACGTCCTACAGGACGTCAAATTCCAGGCCTGGTTAGACCTAATGACTGTGTTGGATGCGCGGACATTTCCCGTTAAATTCAACAGTTGTCTTTGCACAATTGGACGAGGTTGCGAAAAGTCTTCGGGTTTAATGAATAATGTGTCCACAGATAGGACTTTCAGTTTGTGTCCGCACATAATGCTTTAGCTGAGGATGAGTATGCGTGGACAAATTTCCCTATTGTTAAACCCAAAAGGTTTCTCTGCACAATTGGACAAGGATGCCGAAAGTCTTCGAATTTACTGAAAAATGTGTCTGCAAGTCTTAGAATTTAATAAAAAAATGTGTCCGCAAGTCTTAATTTAATAAAAAAATGTGTCCGCAAGTCTTAGAATTAAATTAAAAAAGGTGTCCTCTTAGAATTTAATAAAAAAATGTGTCCGCACATAGGACTTTGGACTGTGGCGTACATATTGTTTTCGCGTATCCTAATATCACTGTGCATCGACACGATTGTGTCAGCGCACAATGTGAAATCGGGCATCGGCAAGAGCTATCCATTGAGCTCCAGAGCATTTAATGGGGCTGCAACAGGCCTGCAGACCGTTTGATCTCGAGGGGATGCCGAAAGTCTTCGAATTTACTGAAAAATGTGTCCGCAAGTCTTAGAATTTAATAAAAAAAGGTGTCCGCAAGTCTTAATTTAGTAAAAAAATGTGTCCGCAAGTGTTAGAATTTAATAAAAAAAGGTGTCCTCTTAGAATTTAATAAAAAAATGTGTCCGCACATAGGACTTTGGACTGTGGCATACATATTGTTTTCGCGTTTCCTAATATCACTGTGCATCGACACGATTGTGTCAGCGCACAATGTGAAATCGGGCATCGGCAAGAGCTATCCATTGAGCTCCAGAGCATTTAATGGGGCTGCAACAGGCCTGCAGACCGTTGGATCTCGAGCAATGTGAAATCGAGCGTTGGCAAGAGCTATCCATTGAGCTCCAAAGCATTTAATGGGGCTGCAACAGGCCTGCAGACCGTTGGATCTCGAGCTGCTCTGGAGCTCAATGGATAGCTCTTGCCGATGCCCGATTTCACATTGTGCGCTGACACAATCGTGTCGATGCACAATGATATTAGGATACGCGAAAACAATATGCTCGAGATCCAACGGTCTGCAAGCCTGCTGCAGCCCCATTAAATGCTCTGGAGCTCAATGGATAGCTCTTACTGTGACAATGAGGACTTTGGGGAAATGGGCTTCACAGATTTGAGAGCCCAAGAAGAACTCCAGAATTTGGTTGGGGACGTTTCAGACGCCGGAGATGGCGGCTCGAGCCCAGGATGCAGCGACTATCACTCTCAGGGGGAATATTCTGTACTCAATTTTCCTAGCCTCGCGGCTTCGTTGCCTTAGCCTGCCACATCGTCTGCCAAGGACATCCAGGCAGCTGCCACGGCCGCCGCGGATGAGTTTGCTACATTGTCTTCCAAGGAAATCCAGGCAGCTATGGCTGAGTTTCACAGTCCTTCAGAAAAACATCGCGGCGAAGTTCGATCCCCTGAACTCACGTCGACAAACATTGTGATCCCTATTCACGTAGACGCTGTTATGCCTGCAGAATCGAGGAATGATGAAGCCGCTACCGCCGAGTTTCCTATTCCTTCAGAACATAATCGTAGAGAGGATCAATCCCCTGACCTCGAGGGGGTGACGATCAATGTGATCCCCATTCATGGTCAGACTGTGATAGCTGCAGACTCCGGGAATTACGAAGCAGCAGCTTTCTCGTCTGATGATAATGATGTTGATTATTATTATTTGTTAAAATTATTTAATGGAAGTTATAAAACTTTTTTGTAAGGATTATTAGCAACAACCATATTACTAAGTTTAATATGTTTGAAATAGGTTCACAGGTATATATTTGACATATTAATAATGTTTTTTTACTAAATAATGTGCAATTGCTTGTAATATAACAACTATAGTTGAAGTTAGGGTCATAGTTGTATCATCATTGAAGTTTTAAGGTAACAGTTGCATCTAATAGTTAATTTAAAAGTTAATATAAAGCTTTAAGTTAAGTTAATAGTTGTAGAATTATTGGAGTTAAGCTAATAGTTGTATGTAATATTTATCCAATATAACCGTGATTAGAGTTGAAGTTAAACTAATAATTGTAAAAGCATTGGAGTTAAGCAGCAAGCTAATAGTTGTATCTAATAGTTAATTTAAAAGTTAATATATTGGCAATTGCAATTCAAGTAAAAGTCATGATTAGAGTTGAAGTTAAACTAATATCTGTATCATTAATGTATTTAAGCTATTAATTGAATAGTTGTATCTTATAATCGAATAGTTGAAGCTGAAGTTTGATTTTCCAACTATCGCAAATTGTATTTATCAGATGTTAACTAAGGTATTTTGAAATTGTTAGTTACGAGTTAGACTAACCTCCTTTAAAAAGAATCCAAAACCTAATTATATCTATATGAAAAGCCTAAACATGTAATACGAAGTGTATATTAGCTAGATGTCCAACTATGAGATGCAGGAGTTTTTTTTTTTTTTCAGAAAGAAAAAAGTTTGTCCTTGATATTCATTTGAATCAAAGGGCATCTACTGAGCTCGCCCAAGTTATGGGCTACAATCATAGAAGTGGATCAAGAATGTGGCATACTGCCAAACATCAAGAAGAGTCACAACTCAACAGTGCTGTGGGGGAGAGCCCCGTGCTAATCCAATATGTCTAAATACCCATCAGTAAATACTGTCAGTCCACCCCATATCTACCGTGTACAAAATGAGCACAAAACAGCAGTCTAAAGGAGCCCGCTCCATACATAATAAGACAACGTGCAGAAAGTAAAATAGAGAGAGCAAGCTCCCGCACCAACTCAAAAGAGCTTGAAGTTGTCCTGAGAGGTCAAAAGACCATCAAAAAATTCAGAGTAAGAGCCAAAGTAAGAGCAACTTTAGAAAGACGGTCAGCATGCTGATTGTGTCCACGGTAAATATGGCAGAATGACAGTCCTAGAAAGTGTGTGCAAAGCTTTCTAGTCTCCCTACACCAATAATGGAGTTCAGGTGGAGAAAGGGTAGCATTACCCTTTGCCTAGTTGATGATGACTGAGGAGTCACCAAAAACCTTGAGTGTGGGAATCCCCATCATTTGGGTGGTAAGCAGAAGGGCCCAAAGCCCAACCAGTTCTGCTTTTGTATTGGTGCACAGTCCTACCCCCACAACAAACTCGAAAGAATGTGACTCATTCAAGTACAGGCAGAAACCAATTCCTCCAATATTTTTTGCTAATGCTCCATCAAAAAAACCACAAGGATAATCAAGTTTAGGGCTAGGTCCCACAACTCTTGATTTTTTTCCTTTCTTTGCTGTAGGGCAATACATCTAAGAGAAGTAAACCACCTGCTGATGCAGGATTTTATTAGGAGTTCAAACTATTTTATTAGGAGTTGGACTCTTACATGACTGCACATTAGCTAGACTCGTAGATGCCAAATGCAGTTGAACTAAGCCTTAAGTGATTAGAGTTGAAGTTAAGTTAATAGTTGTAGAATCATTGGAGTTAACCTAATAGTTGTATCTAATAGTTATCCAATATAACTGTGATTAGAGTTGAAGTTAAGCTAATAGTTCTAGAATCATTGGAGCTAAGCTAATAGTCGTATCTAATAATCGATGGAGTTAAGCTCGTAGTTGTATCTAATAATCGAATAGCTAAAGATTAATTTTAATTTTTACAACTATCACAACTGTACTTATCACATGTTAATTAAGCTATTTTTTATTTTTTTTAAATTATTAATTATTAATTTTGGACGATGCTCATAGAATCAATTTGGATAGTACACTTGTCTCATTCTCGTTTAATCTTGGACGACATCCATAGAATCAATATGGACAATACACTTGTCTCATTCTCGTTCGTAGATGAAAAAGCATAGATGGTAATCCACCCCTAAAATTCTAAGATATATACGCCTATCGGCGTAACTAGCATATCCCCAAAGCAGGGGAAATGAAACATCGAAAAGAACTTTGGTATGTCTAAAATGAATGAAGGTGTTATTTAAGGGGTTGTTTTTCTGCAACTTTTGTCATTTGTCGATGGCCTATGAGGAGCCTCCCCATGTCGTCAAAAAGTTGTTTTCCCGCTGCTTAGGTGTGAATTTCTTTAGACGTCACAGTGGAAATTAGGTGAACAAGATCCACAACATAAATAATGATAATGATTGGTTATTTTGGGATGTATTCGCCTCCATACTCCACCTACATAGCCTTACTATAATTTGAGCGAAGAGGATTCTTGATCTTGTTGGTGATTTAGTGGTGTGAAGAGGAATTTTAATCTTGCGTTGCTCCTCTAAGTTGAAACTCACATTGTGCAATCCTTGTTAACCCAATGGCCGATGATATTGGTACTAACTTTGCAAGCAATGTTTTTCTGCTACCTTTGGAACAAAATTAAGGAAAAAAAGAAAATGGCAATTTGTTTGATTCAGGCTTTCACCCAAATGGAAGAAGAAGTTGGAGCTTTGGACAATGATATATGTGATATAAACATGAAGCTCAATGAAAAGCAATGGCCTGCTAAAAGAAGGGTGTAGACTTTGCTAGATAAGGTGGGCAGTTTAAAAGAATGTCATGAGAGGATTGTCACCGAATACGAGACTAATCAGAAACACAAAAATTGTCTCGGTTATTGTCCTAATTGTGCCTGCCACTATAGAATGGGAAATCATATCAGAGATTGTAGACGAACTACTTCTCAACTCCAGTCAGACACAACTCACCCTGATTTTCCTTACATCGGGGAATATGGAGATCCTACTCCATGCCAGCAGATACCGATTCAGGACCACGATTCTTGTCTTGTTGTAGACACAAAACGATTTGTAAATACAGAGCTTCTTGAGAGCTTGTTGACCGATTAAGATAACAACATTAGAAGAATAAGAATACTTGGTATTCTTGGCATGGGAGGCGCTGGTAAGACGTCGTTGCTTGACACCATCAATGATAGCCAAAAGGTATGGAATTCATTTGAGCTCATCATTAAGGTAATTGTCTCCAAAAACAATATCTTAGATCTGCAAAATTGCATTGCCTATAAATTGAAGTTAACTTCTAAAGAAGTCACTTGTTACATACCTGGAAGCTCTCATATATCACTGCATCCACCTGCATTAAGTGTATGGATCTTTGTGAGCTTCCCTAGATCTTTGAGAGCTTCCCTAACCCTTGTATGCTCTATAACTTCTCGCAATGCCAAAAACTCAACGTCTCCAAAGAAGTCAAATGTTCCACACTGGGATGCTCTTGTATCTTGCTCACATTTGATAAACCACACATGTCTTGTCAATCAGACATGTCAACGTTTTGAATCGGTTTTAAATTAAGTCAATTAAGTCATTTGATGAGGCATGAGAGAATGTTCTGAACTCTAGTCTAAATTTTTATTTTTATTTTGTAATTACATTGAACTGACAAGTATAAGGAGAGAATGGGTGTGATTTCCATAGAAATCCATTAAAAGCCCACCATAGTAGGACTCCTTTTCAAAATTTAATAAAAAAACTCAGTGCCGAGAGTTTACACTTCAGGAAACACTTGCCAAAATTTAATAAAAAAACTTAGTGCCGAGAGTTTACACTTCAGGAAACACTTGCCAAAATTTAATAAAAAAACTCAGTGCTAAGAGTTTCCATAGTAGGACTCCTTTTCAAAATTTAATAAAAAAACTCAGTGCCGAGAGTTTACACTTCAGGAAACACTTGCCAAAATTTAATAAAAAAAACTCAGTGCCGAGAGTTTGCACTTTAGGAAACACTAGCCAACAAATTGATTTGACATTTTTTAATTTATTTTAAAAACTCAGTGTTTAACGTTTGCACTTCAGGAAACACTTGCCAACAAATTGATTTTTACAGTTCTGGAAATGCTTTGAGGGTAAATCTCCCACTGAGAAGTCGCCTGAATTATATCATGGATCAGATTTAGTGATCTATTTAAGTATGGGCTTTTTATAAATGAAAGTAATTTAAACATGCATGCGGCCCTTTTAACCTTGCTAAGCATGTAATAATTATGTCATTGGTGAAGACTCTTAAAGACATTTTATATCTATCCATGATATGCTATGACGTACTCATGAGCTCCAGACGATTTTCTACGTTTCCCATGATAGGTACTCGCACAGGGATGAAAGAAATGTGGTTTCCCCAAGGTGCTTTAGTGTTTGGTTTCAACATCTCATCTATGCTCTGCACAAATTTAAGGTGTCAATAGATATCTGGAAGTTAGGGAAGAAAAACTCATACAAAGTAAATAAACGCATTTTGAAAAGCTATGGGTCAAATGATTAATGCAGAACCAATCGCTTATTGAAATCTAAGCATCAATCAATGAAAAACTAATTGATATTCATTTCAGTTTGTTTTCTTCAATTATGAACTTATGTCATTCCACGCTAAAAAGTAAATATCTATTTTGACATAGGGGTGATCAAATAATGAAGTATAAGTATCTTGAGTTGTGTTGCAGATTTCATTTTTTGCAAAAATCTCTACAAGTATTTTGAGTTGTGTTGCAGAGTTCATCTTTTGCAAAAATATTTACACCATTGCATGCTCAGTTTTTAGTTATAATTGATTTTGTGTTTTCCTTTTGTTATAATGTTTTATCGCTGAATATATTTGTATGTTTAATTGAACATGTATCCTCAAGACAAGTTTGATCACATCCAGACATCATATTTTCCATCATATTATCAAATTTCAATTGATTCTGGTTTTGTAAAGAATGTAAGTTTGCAGCAGCAGATTTCAACAGATGATACCATAAACCATCCTCTAGATGTTGTGATGCAAACGAGATGGGTTGTGGACACGCTGCTTGATTTTAAATTCTCTTGTAATGATCGACTGTGACATTTATATTGTGCAAATCCTCAATCAACTTACTCTTCAAAGAATTTAGAGACATCCTTGATGAAGCCTCTCTCACGTCAGATATAAAGGAAGATTCTTTGTAATGTGATCTCTCACTATTGAAGAATATTTTGGCGAGTGTAGTTTTTTCGACACCACCAATACCCATGATCCCAATAAATTTGGTCTCAACGCGCTCCGACTCCTAAGAGAACACAATCTTTTTAAAATCTTTTAATTTGATATTCAACCCGGTTGGATATTTCACAACATCCAACGGTGTTTTTGGAACCTCTTTCAAAATTATTTCCACTACTTTGTCCAAGAGCTCACCTTCGTCTTCTTGGTCACTGAACAAAGTAAAAATTAAATAAGCAAGTGAGAAAGGCCCAGGTAAGCATATCATGCAGCTTATGTCAATCGAACAAATGAAAAATAACACGAAACGAATTTGAAGGATCAGTAGTAGATAGAGCTCACCTATGAACGAAGTCGCTCAGATCCCCAATAGATGAAATTGTGACTCTCCAATTCTTAATAGTTTATGAAGTGTACCGTGGCTTCTCTTCACGAGATTGAGGGTCGAATGTTGTCTTCTCCTCGAGCTCACACATGCCTTTAGCGTACAATCCTTTCTCTCTATGGCATACCTCAGAAGGAACCATGTTGAAAAAGATGGGGAGAATGGTAGCCCCCGAGTATTTCATGAGCATGAGCTCATCCAAGAACCAACTAGATTTTGTATAAGTTGGAGACAGAATTGCAATTTGGACAAGGGCACCACGAATCACAACTTCTATTTGGGAAGAAATGGTGTCTCCCTTCTTCAATTCGTCCTTGTCTAAAAAGGCTATGAATCCACAATGACAAAGGTGTCTGTAGAGATGGTTGGCGAACTTGTTCTTAACATTGTAACGTCCCCAACCCTCTGACCGGCGAAGAGGACGCTACCATACATCAAATCACCAAAAATATGGGCATCTAGCCCCATGAACATATACATACATACAGATAATGCTGAAGCAAGATACCTTAAAACATAAAACATACTACGGTGCATAATCATACATATATATTCAGCGGAAGCAAAACAAAATTCATTCATATACATGTTCATTATAAACCATTAGTAGTAAACATAACTATAGAAGTAAAATAGATAAGAATACTTATCTTATGAGAAGTGTCCCGCAACCAGCTACGTCGCTACAATGTTCCACCCAACCATAGGCCCGCGTGCTCCTTAATCTCTCAGCAACGCTGCCACCCCCGAGCCGGGCATGATTCCCCAAGGAATAAGGAACTAGCAGGCTTACACATAGCCAAGTATAACAACACCACAAGGGTACACAGTTCAGCCAAGCCAACACAGTTGGGTTTATCAAGCGAACAATGGATCAGCTAAGCCAACACAGTTGGGTTTATCAAGCGAACAATGGATCAGCTAAGCCAACATAGTTGGGTTTATCAGGCCATCCAGGAACTGGGAAAGGCTAAATGCTAAGCTGCTGAGCTCATTGAAGAGCTAAGGACACCTACACCAAAACTAGTCTGACTTCTAGGATACCCACACACACCCAACACAAGGAAATCAACCCTTTGTCTGCAACGCAGTCGCTCAGACCCTGATCTCCATTTCAGTTCTATTCAGGGGTTGTGGAGAAGAAAGCCAGCCCACTAGCTCTGTTTGTGTGGTTCCCAAACCACCAGGTTTATCAAGCACATCAGGCCCTCATTCACCACTCCAATGCAGTCCGAAGACAAAACCACTGTGTGCATGCAGCAACCAGCTATTAAAGCTTCAACCAGGGAGAAACAACTCCTTGAATCGTTCTTGGACCTGTCATGGCCAAAACGATTCAATCAACAGCCTACAGCATCTCAAACATGGAAGAGATCACAGCCAACGAACAACCATGAACTCACAGCACACGATTTCCCCAATGAAACCGCTAGAGAACTTACACAGGCAGAAAATGGGGGAGGAATTAGACTCCCAATCTGTACGTGAGGGAAAAGACGCAGCCAACAACCACAGTTCAACGATGAACACCCCGGACATTACCCCCGTCCGAACAGGAGCGCAAAAATAGGAAAAAGGGAACAGTATTTCCGCGTGAACGGGAGGAAGAAGGTCTCACAGACTAGCAATCCCATATCAAAGGGAGAACCAACGAATCGTGGATCCTTTTAACTCAGCCTGCGTGAGGAAAATGAATAGCCCCACTTCCTACATGTGAGAGGGTGAACAGAGCATCCCCCTTCCTCAGGTTGGACGATCGGGAAGACCAAACGATCCGTGAGGAAACAGAATGGTTAGCGCTGGGAGAGAGTGCAGTCGTGGAGAGAGTGGGATCGTGAGCGTTGTGGTCTTTCTGTCAGTGTAAGGGTCAGCCTGGTGGAGTGTGCGTGTGGGAAAGGCATGGCAGTCCTGCCACACTCCACTGCCAGCATTAACGGCTCTAACCACTAGCAGAACAATTAAGATGGTCGTTGGATGAGACAAGGGAAGGTGAGCAATTAACAAGGTGGAGACACATGACTCTTCCCCCATGGCTCAAGGTTTCACATTCCCCCTCCTTATCCTTAGGAATCATGCCCTTTTCAATATGGTTGCAGTGAACATAGTTGGTTGGGTTCATTTAATTAAAATGCATGTTTACATGATGTCACAATTTAATACGTGTCGTTTGTCCCGATATACCATCGGTGATAATCCCTAATCCGAAACATAACATACCCAAATCGATGGTGGGACCTTTGCCTTTAGCTTCGCATCATGATTATTTACAATATATGTATCATGTATATTTAATGCATCGGGGTCAAAACCGGGGTGTTACATTCCCCTCCCCCTTCAATAGCATTGTCCTCAGTGATTTACAAAATTTGAACAAAATGCTACACTGGCACCGCCTCAATGTTCCGTAGAATTGAACAAAAATGGATGTGCCAATCGCATGGCATCCTCCAACTCCCACGTAGCCTCTTCAAGTCCGTAGTGCTCCCATTGCACCTTTACCTGCCCTATGGCTCGGTTTCAGAGCATTGTGACCTTCCTGTCGAGGATGCGCATTGGCTCGATTTGGAACTCTCCCTTGGGTTCCACTTGAATCACATCCCAATTTATCACATGGTTAGGATCATGTACATATTTCTTAAGCAAAGAAACATGAAAAACATTATGATCTCTAGTACTAGCATGCAATGCAAGTCTATATGCAGCTGGCCCTATCCTTTCAAGCACTTCAAACGACCCACAATATCTAGGTGACAGCTTGGCACAACTTCCAAGCTTCAAGGAACTCTTCTTTGCCCTCACTCTGAGGTAGACATGATCCCCAACATTGAACTCTCTGTTCATCCTATGCTTATCTGCGTAGCTTTTTTGTCTATCCTGTGTTACTTTCAAATTCTGCCTGATTCTTACAACCTCTTGCTCCATTTCCTTAAGCAATTCTGGTTTAAGCACAACTCTATTCACTGGATTATCCCAAGTCACTGGTGTCCTACACCTTCTTCCATACAAGGCTTCATACGGACTCATCCCCAAGGATGCCTACTGTCCATTATTGTAAGCAAACTCTACCAAGTGTAAGTAATCTTCCCACTTGGTTGGTTTGTCAATCACATAAATGCGAAGCATATCTTCAAGCACCTAATTCACTCTTTATGTCTGCCCATGTATCTGAGGATGGTAAGCAGTGCTGAAGTTTAGCTTTGTACCCAAATCTGCAAACAACCCCTTCTAGAAATTGGAAGTGAACTTGACATCTCTGTCAGAAACTATTGCCTTTGGCAATCCATGCAATTTGAAAATCTCCTTCATGAATATCTTTGCAATGTCATTAGTCTTGTCCGTAGACTTCACCGGTATAAAATGTGTTGTCTTTGTCAACTTGTCTACCACAACCATGATGGAATCATGTTGTCTCCAAGTCATCGGCAATCCTGTAATAAAATCCATGGAAATAACTTCCCATTTCCATTCTGGAACTGGCAAAGGTTGCAACAAACCCGCTGGGTGTTGATGCTCAACCTTTACCTGTTGACATTTCATGCACCTTGAAATGTATTCAGCCATGTCCTTTTTCATTCCTAGCCAAAAGTACTGCTTTCTAGCTGTAGCAATTGTATTCTGGTATCCTGGGTGACCAGAATACAAAGCTTGATGGATTTCATCCATAACAAATCTCCTCAAATCTACTACATTCGAATATAAATTCTGCCTTTGTAAGTAAGAAGTCCATCTTCATCCAATTTATATCTCTCATACCTCTTCTCAAGACTTTACTGCTACAATTTGTCTTTTACCTGCTCATATAATTCATCTCCGACAACATGATTAGCAATCTGCTGCCTCAAATTTGATTGGCAAATACTAAGAGATGCCACATGCATTTCCTGTACCTTCCTGTTGAGTGCATCAACTACCTTATTCTCTTTTCCTTTTATGTGCTTGATTTCGAAATCAAACTCACATAAAAATTGCAGCCATCTCGCTTCTGTAGCATTCAGAGTAGGCTAATCAAACAAATACTTCAGAACACAATGGTCTGTTCTGAGCTCAAATCTTCTGCCCATCAAGTAATGTCTCCACATCTTGAGAGCATGTATTATGGCTGCAAGCTCTAGGTCATGAGTGGCATAGTTCTTCTCATGCTCCTTCAGCTTTCTTGACTCATAACATATCACGTCGTTGTCCTGCATAAGGAATCCTCCAAGCCCTTGTCCGCATGCATCGGTACATACCACAAAATCTTTCTCCGGATCTGCAACCTTCAATACTGGTGCACTGGTGAGAAGATTCTTCAATCGTTGGAAGCTTTCTTCACACTTTGAAGTCCATTCGAACTTTATCCCCTTCTTTTGCAAAGAAGTGATGGCATGTGCAACTTTGGAAAATCCTTCAATGAATCTCCTGTAGTATCTTGCAAGTCCCATAAAAGATCTTACATCTATCACATTTCTTGGAGTAGGCCAATTCAGAATGGCTTCAATCTTCTCAGGGTCTACTGATATACCCTCTTTTGAGATAATGTGACCCAAATACTGAATTCTATCTCTATAGAAGTCACACTTGCTCAGCTTTGCATACAATTGATGCTCCCTGAGCAGTTGCAATGTCAATCTCAAATGCTCTTCATGTTCTTTCTCATTCTTAGAATAAACAAGAATGTCATCAAGGAAAACAAGAACAAACTTATCCAAATATTTGCTGGAGACACTGTTCATAAGGCACATAAATGTAGCTGGTGCATTTGTGAGACCAAATGGTACCACTACAAACTCATAATGTCCATACCTTGTCCTAAAGGTTGTCTTATGAATGTCTTCATCTTTGATTCTCACTTGATGGTATCCAGACCTCAAGTCAATCTTGGAAAATACCTTTTCTCCTCTCATTTGATCAAAGAGGTCATCAATCCTAGGCAAAGGATATTTATTCTTCACAGTAGCCTTGTTCAACTATCTGTAATCAATACACAATCTAAGTGTACCATATTTCTTCTTCACAAACAGAACCGGTGCTCCCTAAGGAGACACACTCGGTCGGATATACCTCTTTTCCAACAACACTTGCAATTGCATCTTCAATTCTAGCATCTCCGGTGTACTCATCCTATAGGGTGTCTTGGACACTGGTGCTGCTCCTGGCACAAGTTCAATTGTGAAATCGATGTCCCTCTTTGGAGGAAGCCCTGGAATTTCATCAGGAAATACATCCTTGAATTCCTGTAACACCTGATAGTCCCCAACCTAGGAGTTTCATCTCCTATTGGTTCTAGAATATGAGTTGTATACAACTGGCAACCTTTCCTACAAAACTTCTTCAACTGCATTGCTGAAACCTGCCTTACTGAAATCACCTTTGGAATACCTTTCACAACTACTGGGTTTCCTTCTTCATCCATGCATTCAAAGGTCTTATTGTAATAGTCAAGCTTCACTCTGTGAGCTTCTAACCAATCCATTCTGATGAGAACATCATAGGAACCAAGTGGTAGAACATTCAAATCTACACAAGTGATCAATCCATTCATAACCAATGGGCATTTCTCTACCACTTCACAGACCTTTCTCTTAGTCCCAGTGTCTAGCTGATCTAACCAAGATTTTCTATGCTTTACCTTCTTAAAAGCACAAATCTCCACTACTCTAGGAGTGATATAATTGTGAGTAGAACCAGGTTCAATCAAAATAGAAACAGATTGTTCAACAATCTCACCTGCAACTTCAACCACAACTGACTGGTGATCTTCCTGGCGGTCCTCCAGTGCTACATAAATTCTAGGGACTGCCCTTGCTACTTGACCCACTGTTTCCACTTCCTGAATGTTATAAGCTAGCCTTGCACTTTCATTCTCAAGTGGACAATATCTGTGCAAGTGGGGTCCTTCACATTTCCAACACTTGAGTGGACCTTTATTCTATTGTGGATCTTTAGGCTTTCCGCCTGTCACTCCAACTGGGTTACTTGCAACTTGGGATGGCTGCTTCTGTTGATTCCTGAATCTAGAAGGTTTGAAACCTTTCTTTCTTTGGTCAAACTTCTCATTCTTCTTGTCCTTCCATGCCTTATGGTAATCAGGTTTACCCTTGCTTTGCTCATAGCAATACTTAGCCTTCCTTATGGCTTCTTCAAGAGTTCTTGGTTCATAAAACTCAATTCTATCTTTGTAAGCTTGAGGCAACCCACTCAGAAACCGCTGGACCTTCACTTTTTCATCTCTGATGTACCGGACATACCTCAACAATTCCAAGAACTTACTTGCATATTCATCCATGGTCTGTTGTCCCAATCTCAGCTCATGGAACTCCTTAACTTTGTCATCATAATACTTGTCAGAGAGGTATTTCTGCCTGAAATACTTCTTGAATTGTTTCCACTTCAGTTTCCTTTCATTGATCATTTTTACTTGCTTGAAGTGTTCCCACCAAATGGATGCTCTTCAATTCAGATTGAATATGGAAACTCTTGCCTTCATGTTTCCTGAATAATCCTGCACTTGAAAGTACTTCTTTATCCCAAGAAGCCAAGCTTCAGCTTCTTGTCCAGTCTTTATTTCACCATCAAACATAGGAGGTTTAGCTTTCTTAGATTCATCCTGAGAGCGATCCCTATGGTGTCTTCTTCTTTTCCTTTTACGAGAATATGAGCTTGTATCTCCACTGGATTTTTCAAAATTAGATGATCCACTAGAAGTCTTTCTACTTCTCGTAGTACTGCTCTTACTACCCTCAGGTCTTGCTGTGCCTCACCCCGAGTCTATCTTCCTTTGCAAGTCTGTCAAACTCTGCAACATGGCAGCATTCAACTGATGCTACTCTTCTTGGGATTTAATCAAGCTTCTCATGGTAGCTGCAACATCTGACAGTGTCTCTTGGAATATCCTTCCATTAGACTCTATATCATCATTTCCATTACGGACATTTTCTCCCATGGCATCTCATGCACGCTCATAAGAATCTTAAGCATCATATCTGTCATGGGTTCTCATGACTAAACCACTATTTGCTTTACCACACGGTTCTTCCTGGAATACTGCTCTTGGAGGTGTCTATAATTCTGCAAACCTTATTATCTTTTCCTGGAAATTCATAAAATAACAATTTTGTTAAAACACAAAACTCTGTCTCTTCTGTTCGGCCATGTAATCCACTGACAGTCCGCTGAAATCTGCTGAAACAGTTGGAATTTGCTGAGACAAATTCCACTTTGAAAAACCCAAAATTTCCTTCTCCTCATCGGGTCTCTTCCCCACTAACTTTCTGACGTTTCGGCGGCTAAAACTTCTAATTTTCTCCGCTGTATCGGTTCGTAATCATCTAACCTTCCGACCTTAATGGACGATTAGAACTGCTAGGCCTTACACTGCATCGGTAATGGCACCAACTTAAGCGTTTCATCGGAGGTCGGGTGCTATGTGCATCGGGTGGAAAGTCGTCTCAGCTTCCGCAACGGTGGCCAACAAACCTTCTGGGGTTTTCGCGGATCACAACTTTGTCAACGGTCAGAGCGACTAGTCTCTGCGGCATCGACGCTCAGATGCACTTCTCGTCGGGTGAATAGTTAACTAGGCAGCCGTAGCTGTGGGTGGTACTCCCACTGCGATCTCCACAGACCTTAATACCCCATCGACAGCTCCATCTTCTATCCATCGGAAGATTAGTGCTGTAGACTTCCGCAATGGCGGTGCACAAACCACTAACTCCTTCCGATGTTCATCGGAGACCCATACAACTAACTTCCGTCGATCGCCGATGGACGTAACACTTAGAAAAATTTTGAATTTTCTTCTTGTGTCGGCTCTTCCTTCAACTAACATTCACCGATCTACTTCACTAACCTCAGCGATCCCCACAACTATTCATCGGCGAGTCCAACCACTAAACTTTTTCGATCTCCGATGATCTCGTGCCTTAGAAAATTTTCGGAAAAGTTCCGCCTTGTCTTCTGCCGCATCGGCCATCGGAACAACTATCCTCAACGGCATTGGCAGTCAGAGACTCTATCCGTTAGAAGGATAGTCCTCAAGCCAGCCGCAATGGTGGCGCAAAATTAGTTAATAATTTTCGATGTAGTCGCCGAACTTTCGCCCCATCGGCAACTTAATCATCTAAGCATCGGCAATGCAATCAACTAATTATTGCTGATCGCCGATGATTTCACTACTTCGAAGAATTTTTGAAATTTCCTCTCCGCTGTCGGGTGAGCTTCAGACTACACATTCCACTGTGTCGGAAGAACTTTACACTCATTTTTTCGAGGAGCTGACAATTCTGGCAGTTAGAAAAAATTTGTGAATTTTCCTGTCATGCACCCATTTTCTCCTGGTTTCTTCTGGTCAGTATGCAACCTACCTCTGTTAACTGATCTTTCATGGCCCATTCAGGCCCATGCTATAACCTTTGCTATGATACCACACTGTAACGTCCTCGACCCTCCGACCGGCGAAGAGGATGCTACCATACATCAAATCACCAAAAATTCGGGCATCTAGCCCCATGAACATATACATACATATAGATAATGCTGAAGTAAGGTACTTTCAAATATAAAACATACTACGGTGCATAATCATACATATATTATGCAGAAGCAAAACAACATTCATTCATATATATGTTCATTATAAACCATTAGCAGTAAACATAACTGTAGAAGTAAAATAGACAAGAATACTTATCTTATGAGAACTGTCCCACAACCAGCTACGTCGCTGCAATGTTCCACCCAACCATAGGCCCGCGTGCTCCTTAATCTCTTAGCAATGCTGCCACCCCCGAGCCAGGCATGATTCCCCAAGGAATAAGGAACTAGCAAGCTTACACATAGCCAAATATAACAACACCACAAGGGTACACAGTTCAGCCAAGACAACACATTTGGGTTTGTCAGGCGAACAACGGATCGGCCAAGCCAACACAGTTGGGTTTATCAGGCCATCCAGAAGCTAGGAAAGGCTAAATGCTAAGCTGCTGAGCTCATTGAAGAGCTAAGGACACCTACACCAAAACTAGTCTGACTTCTAGGACACCCACACACACCCAACACAAGGAAATCAGCCCTTTCTCTACAACGCAGTCCCTCAGACCCTGGTCTCCTTTCTAGTGCTATTTAGGGGTTGGCGAGAAGAAAGCTAGCCCACTAGATCTGTATGTGTGGTTCCTAAACCACCAGGTTTATCAAGCACATCGAGCCCTCATTCACCACTCCAATGCAGTCCGAGGACAAAACCACTGCGTGCATGCAGCAACCAGCTATTAAAGCTTCAACCGGGGAAAAACAACTCCCTGAATCGTTCTTGGCCCTACCGTGGCCAAAACGATTCAATCAACAGCCTACATCAGCTCAAACATGGAAGAGATCACAGCCAATGGACAACCATGAACTCATAGCACATGATTTCCCCAATGAACCCACTAGAGAACTTACACAGGCAGAAAATGGGGGAGGAATTAGACTCCCAATATGTACGTGAGGCAAAAGACACAGCCAACAACCACAGTTCAACGATGAACACCCCGGACATTACCCCCATCCGAGCAAGAGCGCAAAAACAGGAAAAAGGGAACAATATCTCCGCGTGAACGGGAGGAAGAAGGTCTCACAAACTAGCAATCCCATATCAAAGGGAGAACCAACGAACCCCCAATCAATGAATCGTGGATCCTTTTAACTCAACCTGTGTGAGGAAAATGAATAGCCCCACTTCCTGCGCATGAGAGGGTGAACAAAGCATCCCCTTTCCTCAGGTTGGACGATCGAGAAGACCAAATGATCCGTGAGGAAATAGAACGGTCGACGATGGGAGAGAGTGCAGTCGTGGAGAGAGTGGGTTCGTGGGCGTTGTGGTCTTTCTGTCAATGTAAGGGTCAACTTGGTGGAGTGTGCATGTGGGCAAGGCATGGCAATCCTGCCACACTCCACTGCTAGCATTAACGGCTCCAACCACTAGCAAAACAATTAAGATGGTCGTTGGATGAGACAAGGGAAGGTGAGCAATTAACAAGGTGGAGACACGTGACTCTTCCCCCATGGCTCGAGGTTTCACATTCCCCCTCCTTATCCTTAGGAATCATGCCCTTTTCAATATGGTTGCAGTGAACATAGTTGGTTGGGTTCATTTAATAAAAATGCATGTTTACATGATGTCACAATTTAATACATGTCGTTTGTCCTGATATACCATCGGTGATAATCAATAATCTGAAACATAACATACCCAAATCGATGGTGGGGCCTTTTCCTTTAGATCCGCACCATGATTATTTACAATATATGTATCATGTATATTTAATGCATCGGGGTCAAAACCGGGGTGTTACAAACATCCGCCCCAGGGGGCTAATGAACACATCATAATGGGTACCAAAAGTCGAAGTAGAAGAGGAGGTCATGGAGGAAGAAGCAGCAATAATGAAGATCTGCCATCATACGAATTTAGATGGTTTGCTTCATACCAAAATCCTGAATCTTTGCTGACGCTAAGGCTTATGCAGAGAAAACGGTTCCAATTCCAACAAGCACGTGATGAGAAACACCCACATTTATTTATTAAATTTAATAAATACAAGGGGCGGCTCCTCATTCGCCATCAATAGACCAAGGAAAGTTTGAGGAGAATCAACAATCCAAAGAGTTAGGGAGGTAGTCCAAAGAGTTAGGGAGATAGAGATTAATAAATCCTTGCCATGGTATTTTTTTTTATCAATCCAAGTGTGGTGGAGAGACCAACCTAAATCTATCACCTTTCTACAAAATTTCTTTGGGTTTTGGGGAGGGAACAAACAATCATGCAAAGCTTTTATCCCTTAAAATTCTGATGATCTTTATTTTTTTAAACACAACTCAAAATGCTTGAAGATATTTTGCATATGCATCAGCTACTCAACAACTTATTTGACATAATTTTTTGATCAATTTCAGTGGGCACTAAGTGGATTTATCTGTGCTAACAATGGATTTATCCTTGCTGAGAGATTTGATGTCTCTCTACATGACATATTTTGATAGCATCAAAGATGCCATTTTTTGTATGTAAAAAGTAAAGATATATTCTTTAATAACAACTCTTACAACTCTTATTTAAGATATATGCTATACATATATATGTACAATGTAATTTCATATTTTATAAGAAATAAAATTATAATTTTTTTATGAATTTTTTTATTTTAAAATTAACAATAAAATTACAATTTTTAAATTATAACAAAATAAAATTTCATTATAACAGTAATGATTTTACAATTATAATATAATATTCATTAATTTACAATCTTTTGAAAATATTCATTAATTTACAAAATATATATTAAATACCTTACACTCTTTTGATTTTCAATACAAGATAATCTGTCGTAGCTAGCAGCCAAAAACATTGAAATATAACCATGTACCATAGCCAAACCACAATAACCTAAGAAGGAACCGCAACGAACCAGAAGAACTTCCCATGCACCATATAGATGATCAAATATATCATTATAGTATAGAATCATGGCCAGATTAGGTCTACGGGTCGAATCTTTGCATATTCAATCGGGGATGATCATGAGGATTTGTTTTGATGTTTCCATTTGATGGTGAGGGAGTTGAGTGGAGACATAAATACATGTTCCTCCTCTTTCAGCCAAGAACATCATTGCGCTGACTAAATTACATCAATTAATGAATGCTTCCCGCACACACAACGGGCTTCCAAATCCATGGTCTATAGCTTAAACAGGAAATTTGGGAGAATTGATTGCATAAGCTCTGTGGCGAGCGTTTACTAAATATCCAAAAGGAACTATGCCTTTCTTTCTCTCGAGCTGAGACTCAACCCATTCTATCTGAATATTGATGTGCTCTTCTGTGGTGCAGGAGTTGACAGTTTCTTGGATGAGAGCAGAAGCAAAGAGGATATCTTGCTCAAATAGCTCCTTGGCAGTAGTCCGACCAATACCCATGGACAGGCAGTTCCCAAAATAAGTTGGAGCCGCTCTCTACCATCAGCTACCAATTCGAAGCAAACTAACTCTTTATCTGGGACTTGTCGAGCTTTCATTAAGGATCTCCAAAACTGTGTTGAAACTGCTACAAATAAAGATGAAGCCCCAGATCATTCCTTCAATTTTTCAATCATCCTTTCGTTGAAATCAAAACTTGATATTTCCATTGTTGTATCTTCCATATCCTTCAACGAATACTGGATATTAATACTCTTCTTCTCAGATATCTCTCATGAGACATCATTGGTGCTTCTTGAATAATTCGCAGGCAGTGAATCATCTCGCACTAACATGAGAATGTACACTTCATTGGATCCACAATGACAAAGGCGTCTGTAGAGATGGTTGGCAAACTTGTTTTTAACATCTGCCCCCTCTGACTAATGAACACATCGTAATGGGTACCAGAAGTCGAAGTAGAAGAGGAGGTCGTGGAGGAAGAAGAAGCATCAACATTGAAGCTCTGCCATCATACGAATTTAGACGGTTTGCTTCATACCAAAATCCTAAAGCTTTGCTAGCGTGAAGGCTTATGCAGAGAAAATGGTTCCAATTCCAACGAACACGCAATGAGAAACACCTGTATTAAATTTAATAAATATAGGGGGCGGCTCCTCATTCGCCATAGACAGATGACAAAATTTTGAGGAGAACCATCCCCTTAATAACACTTTCGGTGTAATTAAGTGGTGATGATGATGGTTTTGATGATCTTCTTCGTTTTGCTGAAACTTTTTATCTTGATGAAGGATTATTAAGTGGTGATGATGATGATGGTTTTGATGATCTTCGTCGTCTTGCTGAAACTCTTTATCTGACTATTAAGTGGTAATGTTGTTAATTGGTTCATTGAGTTTTTTTTTCACAAATGTGTGAGTATTGGCCTTAAACTTATTTTTAATGTCAACGCTCAGCCAAAATTAAACATAGGTTTACTGATTTACAATCATAGGTTTACTGATTTACAATCATCCGGACTAACCGGTACACATTCCCATTGGGACCAAGCCTATTCGGATTTGATGCATATTCACGATGAGGGAATAGGTACTCACTATGTTACCACATTCAATAGATAAGATGCCCATCCCTAATTTATTTTTATCCCACTCATCTTGCTCGACTTCTTATTCCACGCAACATTGTTCATGTTTGATGATGATGTTTTGTCTGTTGATGTTGTTCTTGATGAAGATTTTCTTAGAGATTTTCTTAGTGATGTTAATAGTTACCATGTATCTATTCAATTTGTTGGTGTTGATGATGTTGTTGGTGTTTATATTATGTCTTTCTATTGATAGCCTATGTATCTAGCACTAAACATAGGCTATTTTATTTATTGATGTTGATGATGACAATGTTGTTATGTCCCTCTTGAACTATTTATAGGCATGGTTGCATTAAAAAAATTATGAGTTTCCATTGCAATAATTGTACGTGGTTTATACTCTTTTGCAATAATTGTATGTGGGTTATACTCTAAATGTATCATGGATCAACAATATAATGTTCAACATGTTCTAATTAGTAAGAACTATAGGATTTGTAATTGAATTTTGTTCAATTCAAATGGGGATTAAATTTAAAGTTTTGATTGAAAAATTGCATGTGAATGATAGTGATGATGATTCTATATCATTGAAAATGAAGGGCTATCTCTTCTACAACATATTAATATTAAATTTTAAAGAACAAATACTTGAAATTTAAGATGAAATGTTTTTATAAATTTTAAAGTGGTATAATTTATTATTAATACATGAACTTACTGGTGGATAAGTGTTATCAATCTTTTTTACACTTTTTTACTTTAGCTTTCTACGAATATACATGGAAACACTTTGACTAGTGATCCAATGTTGGGTATTCATTGGTACACTTATGGACAAAGTCACATGGTTCGAATTTGAATTCAAGTTCGATGACCATTTGATTCGATTTGAATTCGAACTTCTCGATGAGGTTCCCTAGAGATTCATCTTTAGATTTGACTCGGGGTTTGTTTCAACTTTCAGCTCAACTTCTTAGATAAATTTAATCTCAATTGTGATTAACTTTAGTCTTCAATGACGACGCAATAGAATTGTGGATTTGTGACTGCAATTGCACTTGTATATTATAGTATGTAACTCAAACAGTGAGTTGGTGATTGAGCAGTAGCAGTGATTCATGAACACTGAGATCGAAATTCATGGAGTTGTGAGCTCTAAGCACTAGCATGAGGGTTTCTTTGCTAAGTAGAGAAAAGTAGAGGAAAAACTTCCCATGCAGGTTGGGAGTTGGGACTAGGGTAGGTAGATCGTAGGGTGTTAGGACTAAGGTTTAGGAGAAGAAACCAACCTCAATTTGTTTTTAATTAAATTCGCTTTAAAATTCACCTTTAGATTCGAACCAGCTTGAGATTCAGCAAAATTCAAACATGAAGGTTAAAATTCGTCGAATTTTGTTTCTTAGACTATGGATATTGATGTCCATGTTGAATCTTTAGTATTTAGAGTAATGAACATTACATTAATTGTAAAATTTTCTCAAGAGGCTTTCCCAAGTAGTTGGTTTTGAGCAACTACAAAGTACATTGAATAAATGTTCTTCCAAGTGAATGTTTTTTTTCAATAATTGATTTTACACGTGTTTTTCTTGGTGCATCAATTTTTTTTCTATGGAATGTTATATATTTATATTTATGAGAGGCTAGGATCTAACACAACAACAAAATTGCATCCCGGAATTCTAGCACAATGTCAAAGAAGACAAAGGAAAATAAGAAAAAGAAGGGAGCCCGTAACTTTCCCCTAATATAGTGGCAAAGAATTCGTAAGTTTTGATACCCAAGTGTTGTATGATTGGGTCTGCTTCTAATCGTGCTCAAGGTTGTTAGGTTGGTCATCCTAAAAAAAATCCTCACACATATGCTCCCCAACTTCAGTGTTGTGTCAAGTTGTTAGTTCGAAGGATTATCTTCACTCACTCATCTAATATGCCCCTGGTTCTAAAAATCCATTAGTAAATCATCTATTAATTTTAACCACTAGCCGACCTATTGTTCCAATTCATAGTTTCCTCTACATGGCACTGAATGCTACCAATTAATTGTTAGATTGTGTTATGCATCTCCTCTACTTTTCAAATGTGCTCACAAATCAAATTCTTGAGTTTATAAAAGTCCTCAACACTTTTCCTTTGTGGTCTAGATACCATCTCCATGAGCCATGCCATGTAAAAGAAACATTGTTGTAGAGAGACATGCCTAAACAAGGCATCGAGACACCATATAGCCCAATATTCAGCATGGTTTTTAGTGTCTTCATAACTTTCCCCTATTATAGTGGCAAATAATTCATAAGTTTTGATACCTAAGTGTTGTATATATTGTCCCAAAATATACACAAATTTACAAAACATGCAAAATGTAACAAGGAGACATAAGCTAGCCTGAGTTCTTTTAGTTTTATGATTGGGCCTGCTTCTAATTGTGCTCAGGGTTGTTAGGCTGGTCATCCTCAAGAAAAAAATCCTCATACATAAGCTCCCCAACTTCAGTGCTGTGTGAAGTTGTCAGGTCGAGGGATTATCTTCGCTCACTCATCTAATATGCCCCTAGTTCTAAAAACCTGTTATTAAATCATCTATTAATTTTACCCATGAGTTGACCCATTGTTCCAATTCATAGTTTCCTCTACATGGTACTGAATGCTACCAATTAATTGTTAGATTGTATAATGAATCTCCTCTACTTTTCAAATGTGATCACAAATTAAATTCTTGAGTTCAGACAAGTCCCCAACACTTTTCCCTCGTGGTCTAGATACCATCTCTATGAGCCATGCCACCTAAAAGAAACATTGTTTCAGAGAGACGGACCTGAACAGGGAATCAAGATGCCATAGAGCCCAATATTTGGCATGGTTGTTAGTGGCTTCATAACTTTCCCCCACTATAGTGGAAAATAATTCATAAGTCTTGATACCCAAGTGTTGTAAATATTGTCCCAAAAGAGACACAAATTTACAAAACATGCAAAATATAACAAGAAGACATAAGTTAGCCCGAGTTATTTCAGTTTTATGCTTTGGTTTGCTTCTAATTGTGCTCAGGGTTGTTAGGTTGGTCATCCTCAAGAAAAAAATCCTCGTACTTAAGCTCCCCAACTTCAGTGTTGTGTGAAGTTGTCAATTCAAGGGATTATATCCACTTACTCATCTAATATGCCCCTGGTTCTAAAAACCCATTAGTAAATCATCTATTAATTTTATCCATTTGTTGACCCATTGTTCCAATTCACAGTTTCCTCCATATGGCACTAAATGTTACCAATTAACTATTAGATTGTATTATGCATCTCCTCTACTTTTCAGATGTGCTCACAAATCAAATTCTTGAGCTTAGACAAGTCCCCAACACTTTTCCCTTGTGGTCTATATACCATCTCCATGAGCCATGCCACCTAAAAGAAACATTGTTGCACAAAGACATGCCTGAACATGGCATCGAGGCACCATAGAGCCCAATATCCTCCATGGTTTTTAGTGGCTTCATAACTTTCCCCTACTATAGTGGCAAAGAATTCATAAGTTTTGATACCCAAGTGTTGTAAATATTGTCCCAAAAGATACACAAATTTACAAAACATGCAAAATGTAACAAGGAGACATAAGTTAGCCTGAGTTCTTTCAGTTTTATGATTGGGTTTGCTTCTAATTGTGCTCTTGGTTTCTAGGTTGGTCATCTTCAAGAAAAAAAGCCTTATACATAAGCTCCCCAACTTCAGTGTTGTGTGAAGTTTTCAGCTCGAGGGATTATCTCCACTCACTCATCTAATATGCCCCTGGTTCTAAAAATCCATTAGTAAATCACCTATTAATTTTACCTAGGAGTTGACCCATTGTTCCAATTCATAGTTTCCTCTGCATGGCATTGAATACTATTAATTAACTGTTAGATTGTATTATGCATCTCCTCTACTTTTCAAATGTGCTCACAAATCAAATTCTTGACTTTATACAAGTCCCCAATACGTTTTGCCTTGTGGTCTAGATACCATATCCATGAGCCATGCCACCTAAAGGAAACATTGTTGCAAAGAGACAGGCCTGAACATGACATCAAGATGCCATAGAACCCAATATTCATCATGTTTGTTAGTGGCTTCACTTAAGCCCCAAGAAAACTCTAGTTTTAATTGTCCCTCAACTTAGGTTGTATACAACCCCCTAACTCTTTCCACCCCTAAATTACCTTTTGAAGGCCCATAAAAAATAAAAATAAAAATAAAAGAGAGGAAAACCAATTCTTAATGTTTGATTGTTCCGTTCTCAAAGCCTAGTCCGTTTCCAATTTGGGTTTTTTGAATATAAGACAATGCCCTCCAAAACAACAGATATTTCGCATCCAATTCCTCTCTTGTGTATCCAAAGAATTAGGTAGGTTTTGATTTATTCCTTTTACATTGAATGTTTCAATTAGAAGGCTTTGAGCATGAGTGGCTACTTTCCTGGGAATCAATTCCTCTTTCCTAAATTTGACCATGTTCCTCACTAACTAGATTTTACAAGAAAGGGATTTTGGGAGATATATCCAAGCTCTTGAGACAAAGGTCTTGGTTTGAATGGAGATTGGATAGTTTTCATTTTAGTTGATAAACATATTAGTCTTGTTAGAGGGGAGGTTGATTATATCTCTAACCTCTTCAAAAGCATGACTCCAAGTTTAAGGCTTAAAACTACATTCCATAAAGAGATGTCAAATTGTATCTTTAGCAGAGTGGTAGAGAGCACATTTCAAAGGTCATTGGATCCCCCCCGTTTGATAATTCTTTGAAGTTAGGATTTTCCCATATACAAGCATCCAAAAAATGATGTTAACTTTTGGAATCCCGTTGGAATTTCAAATTCGTTTCCATAACACAGACTGAGTAGGCAAGGTATTCAAGTAGAGTATCATAACCATCTTTAACTGTGTTAGTGGAGTATTCTAGTACTCTCCTATTTCTGTGGGGTGGGTGAAGCCCAATTGACAGAAAACAAATTAATTATCACAATAATCCTAAGATCTAAATCATTTTTCCATTGAATTTGAGAAGGGGAGGAAGAGAGGAGAATACCTCTTCATAGCCTTGTTGTTTGATGGAGTCCCTAAATGGTTGTCCTTGCAGCTCCTTGAGTCTCCTTCACACCTGCAAATCTCACTACCAAATCCTTCCTACCAAACTATCTTTAAGAAATATGGGTTAGATCTAATTGCCTACCAATTCTACATTCAATATGAAGCTTAAATGGAAAACATTGAACAAGAATTGGGAAGAAGATTGAATTGATTCATAATAGATGAACATGGAAAAATACTTATAGACCTTGCAAGTGCATTCCTTCTCCATAGCCTATACCTACTCTACCATCCATGCCTTTGATGCCCAAAACTTTGTGGTAGAAAAGTGATTTCTAGCCCTCAATTCCTCTAGAATGTCTTTGCTCTCTAATTTGTCTCCTTTAATTCACCTCATATGTCTTCCTTTTATAGGATTGAGCTTTGTGCACCCAATCTCTTAACCATGAATGCGGGATTAGGATTTTTGAATCTTTTTTATTATTTCCTTCAAATATGATGGAGAGCATCCTATAATCTCAAAAAACTCCTATCTTTCTCTATAATCTAGTAGGGTTGAGTAGTATTCCAAAGAGACTTACTAAATCCATTTCAAGTGACAACCAATAATAAGATTAATCAGTGTCTGAAGTATAGACAAAATGCAATCTAGTCAATGCATGTTTAATTTGAACAACATGCTTAATAATAGATTAAAATACACCATTATATAGTTGAAACATAGAGACATTTACTCTGTTGACCAAAATAGAATAATGATTTTTAGCTTTTACTAATTGAAGGAGAAAAATGTAGATAAGGCTTTTTTCGAAGGAAAATAGGAGAAAATGACCTTTTAATGGTTTTAGCTTTTACTAATTGAAGGAGAAAAATGTAGATAAGGCTTTTTTCGAAGGAAAATAGGAGAAAATGACCTTTTAATGGTTGGGCTAGGCTTGACTCTATTGCAGGAAAATCGATTTGAGAATGAACAAAGATACAAATAATGAATAAATGTAGATTGAATTCTATAATGAATTAATGAGTTAAAGTTTTGATTATTCCAATGGAGAAAAGAAATAAATAACTCCAAACTTGATGAATTCCTAAAATGTAGTATTAGCTTGTAGTTTTCCCTAAGGTTATGACCGTACACTATGAATCATCATTAGGATTGTTATTTATTATTTAATTTATTAATAACATTATTACCATTATTAGTAATATATTAACACTACATTATGAAAAAATATATATTAACACTATTATCCCTTCATCATGTGTACTACACATATACTGCCATGTAGAGTGCACCCCATAAAACTTGGAAGCAATGGCATAATAATAGTTCAATTCTATAATCAAGCAAGATGTTTTGTTTGTTGAATCCAACTAGAGATGGAGGCTACGTCACCCTCTGGATGGAGGCTACATCACTAATTTTTTCCCAAGGTGTGAGGTTTCCATAAGGATTCTACTCCGATGGATAGGGAAGAGTGAACAAAAGGATGTTGTTATGGACTTCTCCAAGAGTAAGTCATTGCTTAGCCTTTTTCTTCTTCAAAGGGAGATGTGAGTTGCTTATTTCTAGGTTAATGCATAATACAGATTTGGTACTGATTTCAAGTTTAAGGAAGAAGGAATAGATTATGGATCCTCCTTCTTTTCTCAGATCTTCGAATTTCTCGAATACAACAACACTAGCAAATCCCTTATGTAGTAGATAAATAGATTGTTGGGGTTTATATCATGTGATATTATCTTGAAGGATACCAATGATAAAAAATACCACAAGGATCTGGTCATTTATGAATTAGAGATTGTGATTCGAGGCATGGGTCTTTGAAGTGGGTGATAGCTTGATCTGCCTGAGCTTTTTCTTAGGTTAAATTTTTAGGGTTTCCTTAGGCAACGCCCATTCCATCAATTTCAAATGATTTTTAACCTTAGACAAGAGAGCGAGCCTTAGAAAACATTTGGCCGGAGGTAGGTATGGAATTAAGTGGATTGTTTTAAAATGACCAAGGGGATCAAACATATTTAATAGGTATTTTTTCACCTTGATCTATTTCAGAGTGGCACAACCATGCCGATTTCTCGTTGGCATAAGACTCCTGATCTGCTACCTAAGAATACTAGAATGCAGACATGGAATATCATTTGAAGATATTATCAAAGACCTTGGAAAATCCATTATCTTGCAGCTCATTCCCATTATTCAAGCATATCTTGTATCTTGTGAATTCAATAAAGGTCTCTTCCCCTCATGCCCCCTATTTTGTTGGGTATTCAAACTTTTCCATTGATCCTTGCTTCCACTATGATCTTTGGTTTCGAGGAATTTGAATTAGATCCAAACCTACCATTGATCCAGACATATAAAGGAGCTGACCTTAACATCGGGAGCATCGAGAGCTCTCGCCCACATCCCTCATGCGGGATGGGAAAAGCTATCCACCTACCAACCTACCATTGATAAGTTGTTGTACAACCATTTAAAACACAGATGTGTCACCACTAAAGCACTTTAGAAGGATGTTGGTTTGAAAATAAGTGTCATTTCTCCCACAGAGAAAATGAATTGAAGAAAAGTATAAGTTCTTTACAAATCAATATAGTGACCATATGGCTCTTGTCTATGCATATGAGGGTTGGAAAGAGGCAGAAAGAATAGGATCGGCTTCTGAATATTGTTGGATAATTTTTTTGTCTACACATACTTTGCAAGCCATAAAGTCTCTTCATAAACAATTTGAACTTAGGTTGAAGGATGTGGTATTAGTGAATAGTAATATTGCCACCAATAATTAGCTGAGTGATAATCAATCGTTGGTTAGAGCATTTACTTATGCTAGATTGTACCTCAGAGAAATGTTTGTTGTGGTGAGTTATTTAGAACCTTTCTTTTATTTTTTATTTGGATACTATCATGACTAATTTTTCTTTCAAGCTTTTAGACAATTATATGAAATGTAGCGACATTTGTTCTAAAAATATCATACATTTCTTTATTACTATTGAGTGGACGTAGAAATGAGAGTTACTTCTTAGTCATCATATTAGATGGTGGAGGTAAATTAATGGAGCTCTAAGTTTGTTGAAGTACACAATAGGTTGAATGACATGTGTTGGTTAAGTTTAATAGAAAGTTGGGTAGTGTTGGACAAGACACTGCTGAAATTTTAGACTGCAGTAAGTAGGATCATAAAGGTACACAAACTTATTGTTGCATAATAAAGACACAATTTATGTGGAATACCAAGGGAAAGGAAAAGTGAAGAGTTAAATTTGTGTAAGTGGATGTATTGGTTGTTTGTATTTTTAAGAGATCTAGCAAATTTTGTGTACTGGTTGTTAGTATATTTTGTGTCATGTCCTCAATTAAACAATTTCCAAATAAGACTATTTGCAAATAATGTTTCACCAACCTACTAGTTCCCTAGGTTGAGATGGAGACATAAATTTTGTAATAAGGGGCTATGGGACCCANTAATTTACCATATTCACATTTAAATGGGTCACATAAATGATAAATTATAATAAAATAAGGTGGCATGGATTCATGAAGACACTTGGAAGCTTGTGGAGCCTTTGGGTGACTAGATTCCCCGCACACTGGGCATGATATTCATCCAAATTTGAACACATGGGTAATGTAACATTATTGGATGGTGATGTGGGGTAAAATATAATATAATGAGCCAAGGAATTAGAATTGGTAAAGGAGGGTAACTCCCATGGAAGAGGAAGACACTAGAAGACAAGGTGTGCCACTTGGAAGGAGATTCTATGCACTCTATGACAACAAATGATGGAAGATTCTATGACAAGTATGACATATTCAGACCTGATTTCTGACATATGACAAATATGATATGTCAGGGATAAAAATAGCCACCAAGAGGTCGAATTTGGGAGTTAGAGGGAACCATTCGAATTGGGGAAAGAATTGGAGCATGAAGAGGAAGACAAGTGCCATGAGAGTTACTGGACCACTAAGATGAGTTGGAGGAAGCTCATGAATGGAAATTCGACCTTAGGATGCGTCATGAATTTAATAAAAGTATTTCATGAGGAATTAGAATAGATTTTGGATCATTTTTTAATTTCCCTTTGGTGTTTTGGATATCTTTTGCTTGTCCATTGCATAGTGAGTGTTCACTCTCCCTGCTTGTGAACCAATTTCGAGGGAGTTATTTTCCTTTCCAAGTTAGTTGATGGAGAGAAAATTCAGATCTCTCATGGGAACTTAATGAAGTAGTTTTATTTTCAGGTTGAAGGTCCATACAGTCGAATTCTCCTCTATCTCCCCATTCTCTCATTCCTTCTTCTCCATTCCCCCACACTCTCATTTGATGGCGCACTTGTTGGAGTGATTCTTGTGCCTTGATGAGGATGGTTGATGAAATTTTTATTATTATGATGTATGGATATGTAATATTATCTCCATATTCTCTCTAATTTGAAATATCATAAATACATGTATGAAAGGCTTGCATTCCCCATGCTCTTGAATAACTAGTTTTCAAGGATTTTGGCTTCAATCTTGAAGTAGTTTTATGCCAGATTTGTATGAGAGATATTATATGAGTTTGAGGATGTTGTGACATCCATATATGATGTATTACTCTATAATTCAATTTCCATATCCTCTGTGGGTCGAAATCCAAGAAACTCGTGTGTGAAAAGCTTGCATTCCCATGCCATTGAATCACTAGTTTCTATGACTTTGGCTTCAATCTTGAAGGAGTCTTGTATCATATTTGTATGAGGTATGTTCTCTGATTTTGATTATGATTTTACAGCCATATATGATGTGTTACCCTGTTATTTCATGTCCCTCTGCTCTGTGGGTCGAAATCCAAGAAATCCATATGTGAAACTCTTGTGATTCCATGCTACTAATTCACTAGTTTTCATGTATTTGACTCCCATACTGAATGAGTTGTATACTAGACTTGTATGAAGGGATTTATATGGTGTTTAATATTGTTTTGGAATCCATTTTTATTCTATATATGGTCCCTATATGTCACATCCTGATATGAACCTTTAACTCTACCTTTCATATGTCAAAATCGAGCTAGTTATGCAATTTCCCCATAAGCAATTTCATTGAAAGTTATCAAACGAATGTGGAAGTCTATAACCAGTTTGCAGAACTAATAACCACATGTAATGACATTCCATGAGTTATTATATCAGTCCTCATACTTTGCTTACAAATTTGGGAGTTTCGTTCATGAATTGGGAAGCCCAGTTGGCTTACACCCTAGGGGGGATCTCATCACAATTTCCTAGTAATTTTTGGCCTTTTTGTCATCTGCCCCAAACAAGGTTGCAGAGAAATAAAGTCTGATCCAAAGTATCCATAAACAAACTTGGGGTGTTTTAATAATCACCATACCATCTCCTTCCAAATTCAGGACCATTTGGTGAAAGTTGGAACCCTCTATAGTCATGACTAGTTAAGCTCGAATTTTGCCCAGTTTGTAATTTTCTCTAAAATTCCAAAAAAGGGACATTACAGTGGTATCAGAGAATGGTATTGGCACCACTAAGTTATGGATTATAAGGATGAATTTAATAAACTCATCAAGTAATATTTTGATGATACGACCAAGCAACTTATGCAGGAGTTCGAATTGGTGGTTGGACAACTTAGGGGTAAGATGGAAGCAAGGGGTAATAGAAGTTTCCATCATGGAAAGAAACATAATACCATTCATTTTGAAAATTTTTATGGTTGGTTGAATGCATTTAGGAACAATAAGGCAGATGTGAACTCATTAAGGAACAATCAACAATCCACAAAATTGGAGGACCATGAAATGAGAAAAAATCATCCTAATTGTGAAAAGAGCCTAGATACACCATTAAAGGAAGAAACAAAGAATCGTGAAGTGGAGCATCAATTACCTCAAGGTGATTTCAAAGAAGAACACAAAGAGGAATATGAAGAGAAGCACACAATCCTTACTAATGGGGGTTGTGCAAATCAAAGAGAATCTACGGATGGATCCTTGAACTATGAAGGAGTACCTATTGATGGGTACTCACAACTATATGTTGGTGACATAGAGATTATATTGTAAAATGTTTTTGCAATACGAATTTCTCATAAGCGTGAATATGAATACCTTGTGACAGATAATGAAGAACCAAGATCAACTTCCCCGTCGCCACTTGAGCTTCAAGAAGTTGATAAACTCAAGCAGAAAGAAGAAGAGGAGGTTTGGTATCATGAACCTTCCTTCATTGAAGAGTCTTTGAAGATGACTGAAAGTGATATACATGAGGCCCTTAGTATACTCCATGAAACTCAAGCATTGGTATCAAATTCTTCTTGGAAAGTTTTTTCATTGGAGGAGCCATCATTCCTTGAAGACATGGAGAAGATTCAAAGAGCAATCTGCAACATAAATGATAAATTCATATCTTTGCTTTTTGATAGAAACAATTTGGTTAATATTAATGAATGGTTACATGAAGCATACTTGAATAATAATGAGGATATTCATAAGCTCAAAATTCAAAATGAGCAACTTCTTGAGAGGTTGCAAGATACTTGTTCTTCCTCCTATGTTTTAGATTTTCATATGGTAGATTGCTTGGAGGATTCTCATGACATGATGGATCATGAGAAACATGAAAAATTACAGGTTCTTGATATGTTTGAAGATGATCTTGATGAGAGCCAATCACTTGTCATGGTGGAAGAGTAACTTGAGTTGCCTCTTGAAAATGGTTCCACACTTTTTGGAGAAGTGCATGATTCCACCACCTTGGAACCAACCCATGAGGAAATTTTTGCATTTTTAAGGGAGGTGCATAACCCTACCCCTATGGATCCTTCACATGATGAAATTTTTTTAATTTCTGATCATTTGGGTGAGTTGGTTCTTTCTCCTACATCCTACACTTCCAAAATTTGCAGCATTCATCCTAATGAAGTATGGGCAAAAGGTTTCTTTTTTATAGTGCCACATGAAGAGTATGGAATTTCTATCTCTCCTTTTGATGATGACATGATTAGAGAACCATATTATTTACATTTTCAGCAGCATCCTTTATTAGATTATGATGATACACATCTACATGGGTGCACCTATGATGTTCACTTGAGTCACTTGGAGACTCATGATTTTCCTTGCTCCTTGCCTAGTCCATTTGATGTTGGGGGGACTTCATACCTAAGTTGGGTGAAGAGATATATGATTGAGGAACATTATTATTGGCAGAAACATCCTCTATTATTTCATGATTATGTACATATTCATGGGTGTATTGATGATACTTCCTTGAGCCACTTGAAGTCTTCATGTTTTCTTTGCTCCTTATTTGGTTTAGATTTTGGTGGAGGTTCTTCATTCGCTTCTTGGATAAAAGAACACATGGATTATTATTATTTTGATGCATCTTACATTCTTTTGGAGCAGAATTATAGGACATGGGATCCTCACCTATGTTATTGGAGAAAACCTGATATAATACTTGATACTTGTGTGTACTGGCCATATGATGATCTACTTACTTGGATGCACAAGCACTTTCATTATTCTTTGATGAGGTACCTTATTGATGTACATTTGTATGATGTTGTTATGTACTTTCATGATCTACATTTTGTACTCATGATTTTTGGAAGGGTGCCATACAAGCAATGGGATCCTGGCATTGCTTGGTTCCCTCTCACTTGGAGTAGCAATTCAATTTTTGGTTTGAGAAAGCAAACCAACCTTCAGTTGTTTGAGTTCATCTTTGTAGAGCAGTGTTCCAGTTTCCTATGTGGGAGACGTTTTGCGAGATGGATTCAATTTTCACATGCGTAGTGCTCATGGAATTTCATCATAGACATTTCACACCATGCATGTATCGGGATCATATGGGACCCTAGGATCATTTTTGGTCTCATTGGTTTCAATCTTGGGGGGCAACAAGCAACATTGTAGATTTAGTCACCACTTGAGAATATGATAGTAATCAAAGTAGTGCAGTAGCAAGCATGGTGGTTCCTCTCTGAAATTTTCTTGGAATCTTAAGAAACTCAAAGTTTGGTAACTCAGTACCAACTTCAAAGAGTTATACAGAAGCAAAAAAGGGTGAAAGTTTAGAAAAATGTTTCCAAAATAAGGAGGTAAAGATTATTTGTGCAAATTTGGTTTTTATGGATTTGATTAATCCTTTTGGTGTAAGTGGTGATGTTACGGGATATATAAATATGCATAATCCACATCTCTTTACTTTTGGGAACACAAAATTGTAGTACATGAGTGCCACTACTCAAATTGCAGCTAAAGAAAATTAATGAGCATAACCATAAGAGAGCACTCGGTGCAAAGGAAGGAGTACCAAATGAGGATGACACTTGGGATATGAACAAATGTTGCAGCATACAAACTTGGCATTTCTTGAGGGCAAGTAATCTTGAGTGGGCAGGATTTTCATGTCCCCAATTAAATAATTTCCAAATAAGACTATTTGCAAATAATGTTTCACCAACCTACTTGTTCCCTAGGTTGAGACAGAAACATAAATTTTGTAATAAGTGACTATTGGACCGAAAAAGACTTTAGTTTACCATATTCACATTTAAATGGGTCACATAAATGATAAATGCTAATAAAATAAGGTGGCATGGATTCATGAAGACACTTGGAAGCTTGTGGAGCCTTTGGGTGACTAGATTCCCCACACACTTGGCATGATATTCATCCAAATTCAAACACATGGGTAATGTAACATTATTGGATGGTGATGTGGTGTGAAATATCATATAACGAGCCAAGGAATTCTAATTGGTAAAGTAGGATAACTCCCATGGAAGAGGAAGAGACTAGAAGATAAGGTGTGCCACTTGGAAGGAGATTTTATGCACTCTATGACAACAAATGATGGAAGATTCTATGAAAAATATGACACATTCATGCCTGATTTCTAACATGTTAGGGCTAACTATAGCCACCAATAGGTGAAATTTTGGAGTTAGAGGTACCCATTCAAATTGGGGAAAGAATTGGAGCATGAAGAGGAAGACAAGTGTCATGAGAGTTACTAAACCACTAACATGAGTTGGAGGAAGCTCATGAATGGAAATTCGACCTTAGGATGCCTCATGAAGTTAATAAAAGGATGTAATGAGGAATGAGAATATATTTGGATCATTTGTTAATTGGCCTTTATCATTTTGGAGAGCTTTTGTTTGTCCATTGCACGGTGAGTGTTCACTATCCCTACTTGTGAACCAATTTCGAGGGAGTTGGATTCCTTTCCAAGTTGGTTGATGGAGAGGCCATTAATACCTCTCATGGGAGATTAATGAAGTATTTTTATTTGCAGGTTGAAGTTCCATACAGTCAAATTCTCATCTATCTCCCCAATCTCTCATTCCTTCTTCTCCATCCCCCCACACTCTCATTTGATGGTGCACTTGTTGGAGTGATTCTTGTGCCTTGATGAGGATGGTTGATGCCAAATATTTGATTTATGATGTATGGATCTGTAATATCATATCCATATTCTTTGTAAGTCGAAATATCAGAAATACATGTATGAAAGGCTTGCATTCCCCATGCTCTTGAATAACTAGTTTTCATGGATTTTGGCTTCAATCTTGAAGTAGTTTTATACTAGATTTGTATGAGAGATATTATATGAGTTTGAGGATGTTGTGATAGACATATATGATGTATTACTATGTAATTTAATTTCCATATCCTCTGTGGGTCGAAATACAAGACACTCATGTGTGAAAAGCTTGCATTCCCATGCCAATGAATCACTAGTTTCCATGACTTTGGCTTCAATCTTGAAGGAGTCTTGTATCATATTTTTATGAGGGACGTTCTCTAAGTTTGAAGATATTGTGACATCCATATATGATGTGTCACTCTGTAATTTCATGTCCCTCTCCTCTGTGGGTTGAAATCCATATGTGAAACTCTTGCAATTCCATGCTACTAATTCACTAGTTTTCATGTATTTGACTCCCATGCTGAATGAGTTGTATACCAGACTTGTATGAAGATATTTCTATGATGTTTAATACTATTTGGGAATCCATTTTTATTCTGTATATCGTCCCTATTCTTAAAATTCCATATGCTGAGCTAGATCATCAGTATTTCATTTCAATTTCATAACAAAAGCATATGAACAAGATCACTGAAAGAAACTGTATCACAAGAACAACATAGATTTATCCTGGGAAAACCCTAAAGGGAAAAACCCAGCAAAATCTTCCTCAATATAGATGCCCCAAAAGATAAAAGATAAAACCAAAAGGCTGATCAAAGACTGATCCTCCTCCTTCTTCGGCTACTTCTCTCTCCTTCACTAATGCGCTACACAAGTGAGTGTGTGTGTCCCAAATGAGGAGCGCCACACCTCTATTTATATTCGCCCATTCACTTTAATAATTAATTTCGACATGTAGGCTTGAGTTAATCATGTAGGCTCGATTTAAACATGTAGGCTCAAGTAACAACAACTGGGGTGCTAATGACCCACCTTTACAATTTGAGGGGACTACCTCATTACTCTTATTAGTTCTTCCGATTAGAAGCATCGGGGTATAAAGTAATACAAGTGGTTCTCCCGATAGGACCATCGAGGACCACAAAAGATACATATAGAACATTCTTCGAAGTTACAATATTTCAACACTCCCCCTTAACGAGAAGGGTATCCTATAACAACATCAACAACAACAACAATAGGAGAGAGAGGACATCATCAACATCATCAGGGTGACACATCTATAAATCATTGGAAGCTTTTCAACATCATATAGTCTTCATCTTCAATCTTCAATCTTTTGCAACAACAACACTTTGACCTTTCGATCAGCAACAACATCTTCAGCACTTTGACCTCTCAATCAGCAGCAACATCTCCAACACTTTGACCTTTCGGTCAGCAACAACATCTTCAGCACTCTGACCTTTCGATCAGCAACAACATCTTCAGCACTTTGACCTTTTGATCAACAACATCATCTTCAGCACTTCAAACTTTTGAACAACAACATCATCATCATCATCATACTCTGATCTTTCGATCAGTAATATCGTGATCAGCAACATCATCATCATACTTCAAACTTTTGAACAGCAACATCATCATCATCATCATACTCTGATCTTTTGATCAGTGCATCATCATCATCACACTTTGATCTTTTGATCAATACTTCATCATCATCACACTCTGATCTTTCGATCAGTAACATCATCATCATTAGCAACAACCTACAATCCACAGCTCAAAGACAAAAAGTATTTGGATCACTTTTGGACTTAAAGTCCAGGGATGATGCAATCCCACCACATTCTCGACAACCGAAGTCACCAAATTGATTACGGGATAATTAGTCCCTATCACTTTAGGACCAAGTCCAAGGATGATGCAATCCTACCACATTCACAGGGACCGAAATATCCGGATACATTATGAACAGAAGTTCAGGGATGATGCAATCCCACCACATTCACGGGGATCGAAGTCTCCGGATACATTTTGAACCGAAGTTCAGGGATGATGCAATCCCACCACATTCATGGGGGCCGAAGCCTCCAGATACATTTTGAACCAAAGTTCAAGGATGATGCAATCGCACCACATTCACGGGGGCTGAAGCCTCGGATACATTTTGAACCTAAGTTCAGGGATGATGCAATCTTACCACATTCACAGGGGTCGAAGCCTCTGGATACATTTTGAACCTAAGTTCAGGGATAATGCAATCCCATGACATTCACGAGGGCCGAAGCCTCTGGATACATTTTGAACCGAAGTTCAGGGATGGTGCAATCCCACTACATTCTCGAGGACCAAAGTCACCGGATCTATTCTAGACAGATGTCCCAGGATGATACAATCCCTCTTCATTCTCGAGGACCTAGGTCACCGGAACACTTTTGGACAAATGTCTCGGGATGATACAATCCCTCTTCATTCTCGAGGACTGAAGTCACCGGATCACTTTATGGCAAGTGCCCAGGGATAATACAATCCCACTACAACATCATTACTCCCCCTTTCGAGGAAGGTCTTTCCGAACAACACCAAGCTTGTCTCAAAAGTGTTCGAACTTTACCCGAGACAGAGGTTTCGTCAACACATCATCATCTGAACCATCATCTTCTACATCTTCAGTATGTGAATATTGAACTATCACCATCTGTATCTCCAGTATGTGAATACTAAAATCATCATCATCTACATCTTATCCCGTATGTAGAAATACTGGATTTCTATGTGTTACGATGGAACACATGGTTCTATGTCATCACAACTTTGGTTATCACATAGAATCATTGTAGTATCCATATTCAGGTCAAAGAGACCTGATATCAGCTTCCAAAGCCATATGGCTTCACAACTTAGCAGAGCAATCTGCTATGTATTTTGCTTCAGCCATGCTAAGAGAAACACTGGACTATTTCCTGCTAAACCATGAACTCATAGCAGACCCCAAACAAAAGAATCCACCTGATGTGATTTTCCTTTCTGAGATACTTCCAGCCCAATATACATCTGTATAGCCATACAATCTGTAATCATGGTTTCCATCATAGAATAAATCAAAGTGTATAGTCCCTTTCAGATATCTCATCACATGCTTTGCATCTATCGGGTGAACACGTCTAGGTTGAACTAGATATTGACTCAAGGTGTTCACAAAAAAACAAATGTCTGGTATGGTATTTGTTAGATACATCAACGACCCAATAATTTGTTTGTATTGAAGCACATCCACTAACTCTGATGAGTCATCAGCTAACAACTTCAGGTTGAAATCCATGGGTGTGGCCATGGCTTTTTATTCAAACATATCAAATCTTTTCAAAACTTGCGCTGCATACTTTCTCTGATTGAGAAAGATACCTTCATACTTCCAAACCTAGGAAACAAAGCATTAGACCAAGGTCTTTCATCGAAAATTCTTTAGCAAGCTTCTTCTTGCATTCTACAATCTATTTCTCATTCCCTGTCAGGAATAAATCATCCACATATAGTAATAGTATGACATGTTTATCTTCTATAACCTTGAGGTAAATTTTAGGATCGACTTTACTCTTGGAAAATCCCATGCTCGTCAGGAAACTATCTATCCTTCCATACCAAGCTCTGGGAGCTTGCTTCAGGCCATACAGGGCCTTCTTCAACTTGCATACGTGAGTCTTTCTATCTTCAACTTCAAATCCTTGTGGTTGATCTAGGTATACTTCTTCTTCAATCACACCATTCAGGAGGGTTGTCTTCACATCCTTCTGGTGTAACTCCCACTTCATCATGGATGATAGTTCTGAATGAAATGTACCTTGCTTCCTAGAGCAAGTGTTTCTTCAGAATTAATTCCCTCTTTTTGAGAGAAGCCACAAGTCTTGCCTTACTTCTATCAGCAGCATATATTATTTTTCAAATCCATTTGGAAGATACCACATTATTGCTTTCTGGTTTGAGTACTATATCCCAAACATCATCCTATTATTCTTTCATCATAGCATATTCCATGAGTTTGTCTTGTGAGGTCATCAACATATCCTAGTCTTCTGTATTAAACCTTGAAGGTTGGAACCCACTTTACTCTTGGTAAAGTCTCGATCCATCATGTCATATCATGTCGAACTTAGATATCTTCTGTATTCACTCCCCCTAAAGTGGAGTATCATCTTCCTTCTTCATTCTGTACAGGTGGTTCTATGCTTGATATATACTTCTAGTAGGTCTGGTCAATAGAGTATGTTATGTCATAGTCTATTCTTTCTGAGGCAAATCATGAACCTTGCTTTGCGCACTTGTTTTTGTAGATCCATATGGAAGATACTACGTACTTCCCTTTAGGTCTCGAAACCATATCATATACAACATTCCTCATGATCAATTGTTAGTCTTTGATCATAGCTTCTTTCATAGCTGGAAAGGTTAGCATCAATGATGTCACCCAACTATGTTACACAACTAGAGTGTGTCTGAGGCCTCTCACTTTGGTTTGGAAGTCTTGCCATGCTTTTCTTCATCTTGAGTTATATCTCGGACCCATGATGGTCTTCATCCTTCGAGGTGGATCTACTGCTCTCTGAAGCTCTTTCTTTCGTCATGGTGTCTCTGACCCTGGGAGCTTCAGATTCATGTTTATTGGAGTGAATCTTGAATTGTCATCACTTATTCTTCGGAACAAGTCTCATCCTTCTTCTCTTGTATGGGGTTGTACAGGACCTTTCCTACAATTCAAATGCACCAATTGCATGGTTAGAACTACTTCATAAAACATATGCATAACAACAAATTCTTATGCAACATGCAACTGTTTAGCCAATACAACATTCATCCATATCTCACGGAACCTTTCTAGATGCCTTCCATCTCTACCATGACATCATTGAGATTGTGCACTAATCCAATATGTCAGCAAAGAGGTTTCATTCTAGATAAGTAGCAATGGAGAGTTGTATAGCACCATGAGCTACTTACCCATCACATGCATATTAGTAGTATATTGTCATTAATGCAAACAATCTATCATGCATAACACATCAACTAAATATAATCAAATGCATAACAAAAAAATATCATCAAATGACAATTGAATACTTATCTTTTATTCTGCAGAAATGCTTGTTACTATTTCTGTGGTATCTCTACAATTACTACTCCTCTGTGTCTGAAATTTTGCATTGAGGTAGCCTTGCATGTCTCTTTTCCAACACCATAGGTTTCATCAGAATTGGTTTCACCCTTTGGGAGTTATGATTGTTTTCCCAAGATGACCTGTTACAGGGTTGTTCAGAACATCGAAGTTGTACGAACTTCCACATGTCACTGTTTCCTCTTCTGGGTTTGAAACTTGGACCATAGCAAGTACGGTCCATTCCCTTTCTGGAACATCTTCATAAATTTCATTTGGACCTTTGTAGCCCAATATATAACAATTATCCCCAGGTGTCTTGTTTAGGGATGAATCCTGGAAGAGGCTGGAACCCTAACTTGGAGGTATCATATCTCCCAGAATATAGCGAATATGACACTAAATTTTGGACACAGTGTAAACTAGTATTTAATATTCGGTATCTATAATTTTCAGCTCCTGATCTTTCTTCAATCCTGAGATATAGCGAATGTACCAAAACCTATTAGTTTTAGTATTTTAGGGTTTTTCCAGCTTGGGGTCAAACTAGGGTTTGACTTTCCTAGAGTTTCACCCAACCAAAAATCTTAAACGAGGTCTCTAAACTTCGATTTTGATGAGGAGAGCAATCCTATGTCGGGCTCACTCAAAAATTCCTCTTCTTTAAGAATATCTAATTTCCCACATCAAAAAACTAAAAATCTCTGGAATGGAATTCCGCTTTGACAGAAAGATGCGCCCTTCAATGGAGAGTCAGCCTAGCCTTCTTTTGCTAATGGATTGTGGAGAGAGACCCAAAAAGTAAGAAGCCCTAGCTTCTGTAGCTGCACAATGTCTTCTTTCAGGGTGGCTTTGATACCATGTTAAAATTCCATATGCTAAGCTAGATCATCAGTATTTCATTTCAATTTCATAACAAAAGCATATGAACAAGATCACTAAAAGAAACAGTATCACAAGAACAACACAGATTTATCCTGGGAAAACCCTAAAGGAAAAAACCCAGCAAAAGCTTCCTCAATATAGATGCCCCAAAAGATAAAAGATAAAACCAAAATGCTGATCAAATACTGATCCTCCTCCTTCTCTATCTACTTCTCTCTCCTTCACTAATGCACTACACAAGTGAGTGTGTGTGTCCCAAATGAGGAGCGCCACATCTCTATTTATATTCGTCCGTTCACTTTAATAATTAATTCCGACATGTAGGCTTGAGTTAATCATGTAGGCTCGAGTTAAACATGTAGGCTCAAGTAACCACAACTGGGATGCTAATGACCCACCTTTACAATTTGAGGGGACTACCTCATGACTCTTATTAGTTCTTCCGATTAGAAGCATCGGGGTATAAAGTAATACAAGTGGTTCTCCCGATAGGACCATCAGGGAAGAAAAAAGATACATATAGAATATTCTTAGAAGTTACAATATTTCAACACCTATATGTCACATCCCGATCTTAACCTTTAACTCTACCTTTCATATGTCAAAATCGAGCTAGTTATGCAATTTCCCCATAAGCAATTTCATTGAAAGTTATCAAACAAATGTGGAACTCTATAACCAGTTTGCAGAACTAATAACCATGTGTAATGACATTCCATGAGTTATTATATCAGTCCCCATACTCTACTTACACATTTGGGAGGTTCGTACATGAGCTGGGAAGCCCAGTTGGCCTATGCCCTAGGGGAGATCTCATCACAATTTCCCAGTAATTTTTGGCCTTTTGTCATCAGCCCCAAACAAGGTTGTAGAGGTATAAAGTCTGATCCAAAGTATCAATAAATAACCTTGGGATGTTTTAATACTCACCATACCATCTCCTTCCAAATTCGGGACCATTTGGTGAGAGTTGGAACCCTCTAGAGTCATGACTAGTTAAGCTCGAATTTTGCTCAGTTTGTAATTTTCTCCAAATTCCAAAAATTGGACATTACACTTAGAGAAATGTTTGTTGTGCGAGTTATTTAGAACCTTTATTTTATTTTTTATTTGGATACTACCATCACTAATTTTTCTTTCAATATTTTGGACAATTATATGAAATGTAGTGACATCTGTTAAAAAAATATCATACATTTCTTTATTACTTTTGAGTGGACGCAGAAATGAGAGTTACTTCTTAACCATCCTCTTAGATGGTGGAGGTAAATTAATGGAGTTCTAAGTTTGTTGAAGTACACCGTAGGTTGTAAGATATGTGTTGGTTAAGTTCAATAGAAAGCAGAGTAGTGTTGGACAAGACACTGCTGAAATTTTAGACTGGAGTAAGTAGGATCATAAAGGTACACAAACTTATTGTTACATAATAAAGACACAATTTATGTGGAATACCAAGCGAAAGGAACAGTGAAGAGTTAAATTTGTGTAAGTGGATGTCCTGGTTGTTTGTAGTTTTAAGAGATCTAGCAAATTTTGTGTACTGGTTGTTACTATATTTAAGAGCTCAAACAAATTTTGTATGTGATGCTTTTAAAGTCATAATATTACTTTTCTCAAGTTCCATTTTGCAGTTACCAACTAGTTTTTCCTTCTTATGCGGAATAGAGAAAGGTCTATTATAATGAAAACTATGGGAGATGGTCTAGTTGTGCTCTATCATGTAAGTTTGTCCCTCAATTAAGAAGAGGATATTGGATTTCTCCCATCTTTCCCTATATTGTTGTGTGCCTACTACAACATAAATTGTAGCACAAATTTGTTTGTTTCATTTACATTTGTTTATGTGATTTCTCTGTTCTCACCTTGTTACTTTATTTCCCTATTTGGTTGCAACATTGTGTCAACACCAGTGAGAAAAAAATTCCCCTGCCAATGGTTTATGTTCTTTGAGAAAGTCAAAATTAATGCATTATTTATCCTAATTTAAGAGGAATCTTAGACTATGTATTTAGTCTTTTTGGTGGTTTACTTAGTTGTGGAGAAGGAATAAGCTGTTTCACATATTTTTTGGTTAGATTCTATGGAAGCTTAAGTCTTGGTGATTAAATCCAAAAATCATCGCATGCTTTTAATATTGACTTGTGTATTTATGTCAATTTGTTATCTTACTAGTTTTTGATAATGTGTGTTTGTGATCAAATCTTACTAATTTTTTATAGATTTGTAGCCATGTTTCATATGTTTGAGTTTCACCCTTGTGCATAACACAAGCAATTCTCCATTGTTGACAACTTCAAAATCCTAATATGAACATTTTTTCTAGTACCACAAACATTTTCTCAATTTTCTCATTAATGTCACAAGAATCAAAAGCATTAAGAGAATCTAGATTTAAGGATTACTGTTGCAAAAGTTTCACCAAATTCAAGAAGTAATTTTGACCATTTTTCACCGTTTCATCCAGTAGGTGTTTTCCATGGGGACCAAGATTTCTTAGACCATCGTGAATGGTTTTAGGCCCAAGGTGATTCCCATATATGATACTATTGTTAAGGATTTTGTCATATTTGATTGGTCGTTTCCTTTGGTCCTAGCTTTGACTCTACCTAATAGACTCTGCGTTCATTCTACGACCTCTCATTCAGCCACCAACAATATCCTTAAACTCTTGGCCAAAGGATGCCCGTAGGAAAAAAAAATCATTGAATCTGTATATGAATCTGAATTGTCATGTGGGATTTATTATCAGGACATCCCAACTACTCTTTTCTACATAAATCTCAGAAATATCAAGTATACCAACAATTTCCACTCTTATTCTGATGAATTCAAGCTCCATGAGAGGTAAGGAAATATACCCAATTACTTGGTAGTGGAGCAGTGTTACATGGATCATCCCTCATACGATGACATGGAGGGCCACAAATGTTGATGTATTTGTAACTTCGAAATGTATTCAGTTGTATATCTTATGTATTGTACCCCGATGTTTATTCTGGGAAGTGTCTGTAATGTATTTGAGTCATGTCATGCCCTGATGTTCCTATCGAGAGATTCAATAATGTAAACAAGTCATGTAAAGTCATTGTGGGTAACCCTCCTTATTGTTCAAATGGTTAAAGTCCTCGCAGTTGTGGGGCCCTAGGGTTAATAGACTATCCTAGAGAAGTCGACCCTAGGTGAGTTGTTGTAAGTCGGGGCAATAGTCCCCACCGTTATGTTAAGGATAACCCTCCTTGTTGGTCGGAGGGGCAAAGTCCCCACAAGTTGTGGGGCACTAGGGTTATTAGACTCTCCTAGAGATGTCGGCTCTAGTAAGTAATTTTTAAGCGAGGCCGACATGTCGGAGTGGATATTAAGTGAATGAAAAAATATAAATAGAGAGTGAGCCTCTCTATTTATCACACACACACACTCACTCACTGGGGCGCATGAGTGACAGAGAAGTTGTCGGGACAAGAGAGAGACTACTGCTGTCGTGAGATCATCTTTATGTTTTCGGGTTTTACTTTTGGTGTTGATTCTATCTATGAGGAAGTTGTGGGGTTTTCTCCTTTATGGTTTCCCCGAGGAAAATCTTTGTGTCTATTGTCTCTTGTGTTTATTGTTGTGCATGTTATTCTCTCAGTTAAAGATCGTAATATAATGCTAGCTTGAATGATGATAAAAATTTAACATGGTATCAAAGTTAACTTGAGAAGAAGACATTGTGCAGCTGCGGAAGATAGGGCTTCAAGGATTTTTGGGTCTCTCTCTACAATCCATCAGCAAAAGTATGCTAGGCTGACTCTCCATTGAAGGGCACATCTTTCTGTCGAAGCGGAATTCTATTCCAGACATTTTTAGTTTTTGGTGCGAGAAATTAGGGCTTCTTACAGAAGAGGAATTTTTGAGTAAGCCTGGCATAGGATTGAACTCCTCATCAAAATCGAATTTTAGAGACATGGGTCGATATTTTTGGTTGGGTGAAACTCTGGGAAAGTCAAACCCTAGTTTGACCCCGGATTGGAAAAACCCTAAATACTAAAACTGATAAGTTTTGGTACATTTTCTATATCTCAGGATTGGAGAAGGATCAAGAGTTGATACTTTCATAGGGCGAAGATAAAATCCTGATGTACATTGTGTCGAAATTTCAGCCTTAGATTTGCTATATTATAGGAGATATGATCCCTCCAAGTTAGGGTTCCAACCTCTTCCAGGATTCATCCCTAAACAGGACACTTAGGGAGAATTGCTATATCTCGGGCTATAAAGGTCTAAATGAAATTTCTGAAGATGTTCCAGAAAGGAAACAGACTGTACCTTTTGTGGTATAATTTTTAGACCCTAAAGATGAAACAATGACACATGGCAGTCCGTACAACTTCGTTATGTTGCACTGTCCTGAAACAGGTCACCTTGGGAAAATGATCATAAGTCCCAATTAGTGAAACCAATTCTGATGAAACCTATGGTTTTGAAATATGGATAGGTGAGGATACCTCACTATGAAGTTTAAGACACATAGGAGTAGTAATTTCGGAGATACCGTAGAAACAGTATCAAGCATTTTTGCAGAAGAAATTGGAAAACTAGGGCTTCCTGTTCCAGGAGCTTCCCTCCACTATTTTTAGAAAAGGAGTACATTAGAAAAATCACCTTGAAGAGATCTATCTATCTATCCAATCAGATCTGAAAGATTCCAATTTTTGAAAATTAGGGTTTCTCTAACAAACCCTAGAACAACCAGCTCCGGAACCAGGACAGACACCTCAAATTGGTAAGATCTAATCTTTTGCTATTTTCATTTGAGGTTCTCATTTCAAAGTGATCTATCACATCAGCTTGATGATAAGCTTGGTGAAGTTGACAACTTCAAAGCATGGAAGTATATGATCTATCTGAAGAAAATGAATTGGACACCTACATAAGTAGAGAGATTCCAGTTCTAGAGGGAGATGAGGCTAAAAGCCTTACACCAGAAGAACTTGGTCAAGGCTAAGAAGATCATTGCTGATTCAATCACGGATGACCTTATACCACAAGTGTCTTCCCTAAAGACACCGAAAGAGATGTTTGATTCCTTGACCAAGCTATTTAAAGGGTATCTCAAATCAAAGAACCTGAAGCAGTAGAAGAAGAAGTGGAGAATGCAGAAGTTGTGATAACTACCTTGAATGGCCTCCCAAGATCATGGGATTCATTCATTCAAGGAATGTGTGCCAGAAGGAAGTGATTACTTTCAGAAAGACTCCAGGAAGAGCACACACAAGAAGATGCTCAACTCATAATAAGAGAAAAGAAGATGGGGGCAACTGAAGATAAAGATTTCACGATTCAAAGAAGATCCCTCAAGCGATGAGGAATATGAAGAACTCAACTCTTAAAGAACCTCTTATCCATCTTAGCATTTGGATAAGAAACAATGCTATTATGAATGAAGAAGATGATGAAGCTGAAGGCTCAAGAAGGAGTCTACCCACGAAACAAATAAAGATAAGTATTCAATTGTCATTTCATGATATTGTTTTGTTATGCATTTGTTTATATTCAGTTGATGTATTATGCATGATAGAATGTTTGCATTAATGACAGTATACTACTAATACGCATGTGATGGGTAAGTAGCTCATGGTGCTATACAACTCTCTATTGCTACTTATCTAGAATGAAACCTCTTTGCTGACATATTGGATTAGTGCACAATCTCAATGTTGCCCTGGTAGAGATGGAAGGCATCTAGAAAAGTTTCTATGAGATATGGATGAATGTTGTATTGGCTAAAATAGTTGCATGATCGTATATTTATGCACAAGAATTTTTCGTTATGAATATACCTTATGAAATGTTTCTAATGATACAACTAATGCATTTGACTTGTAGGAAAGATCGTGTAAAATCGCCTACAAGCAAAGAAGGATGAGACTTGTTCCAAAGAACAAGTGACGACAGTTCAAGATGAAGAATAATATGACAAATGTAGCGACATCATTGATGTAGAACCTTCCAGCTATGAAGAAGTAACCAAGAAAAAAGGGAACACCAGTTCAAGAAGAATGATGTCTAGGATGCAGTATTGATACGTGAAGGGAATTTCATAGATCCATCATGCAGTAGATGGAAACATTGTGGGATACAAGACAAGATTCACTATGAAGAGACATTTGCAGCCACTAGAATCATGTGTGCAAATGAAAGAAGGCCTTGTACGAGCTCAGAAGACACCCATGGGATAACACATACATGAGGAGCTTGATGAGGATCTTAACCTTTGCTACAAGGTTGAAGATGAAAACCTATAGAGGATGAAAAACTCACAGATGGGTGCGAGAAGAACTTTTGAAAAAGTTCAAGATAGAGGAACTTGGTATCCAGTGATCCTAGATGGATACATAGAATATTAGTAGTAGAGGAAGCTACTTGTCACCTCGGTACAGAATGTTTTCAGTGCATAGAGTATGAAAGACAGAGGGAGAATGGTAACACCCTAATGCATGTTTGACGATTCTCCTTTGGCCTCGAGCTACTCGTTGAGTTGTGTGCTGCATTCGATGAAGCTGAGTAGAGGGACGGGCCCACCATGGGCAGACTCTCCCTAAACCCTAGCTGGAACCGTTTTGCTCTCTATTCAATTGGTTCTTCATGGCTGTCCTCATGCCTCATGTGCTGAGTGACCGGATTGGATTGCTGGTGGGGTAGTTTGATGGGTTCGCCCCCGGATCTGCGCTCTGAGGCCTTCGACCGGCTAATCGACTATCAGACCAAGAGATCAGGAAAAAGGACCTCGCCGAAGTTTGTCAAACATATTGAAGATGTACCGAAGGTTTCCCTCCCCCCGGAAGAAACCATGAGGGTAGCTCTCTCCCTGGCAGATAGAGCTCTGATTGGGCAATTCACGGGGCTCTGGCCCTTGCCAAAAACCACGGATAGCTGGGTCCAAAGAAACTGGAGCCCTCTTATATCCAAAAAAGTTGCATCTTACTCCATTGGAAGGGCCTATTTTCTGTTCGATTTCGAATCCAAGGAAGACAAAGATCTAATTTTCAAGAATGGGCCCTATTTCATGGGGCCGTAGGGCCTATATCTTAATGGGTGGACCTCGGACTTCTATCCTGAGGCTGACACTCCCAAAGCCGTGCCAGTTGGGGTCAGATTACCAAATCTTTCTATGCACTGCTGAAACCGTAAATCTCTCAAGGCTATCGGGTCCACCTTGGGAAAATACATAGACATGGCTAGACCGAAGGACCAATACGCCTGAGCCTGCATATGCGTTGAGGTGGATCTTGAAGCAGGATTGCCAGAGGCCATAAAAATAATAGTGGGGAACTGGTCCCATTTCCAAAAGCTGGACTATGAACAACTCCCTTTCAAGTGCAGAGGGTGCCAAGAATACGGGCACTTCATCCGTAATTGCCCTAAAAAGCCAGAAATCCAGCAGGACAAAGCGGAGGGATGGCAAAGGGTAAACATATCTAAATCTAAAACCCAAGCCGGTGTGGCCTCTAAAGAAGCCACAGTTATCCCTCTTGAAGGATCTCAGGAAAACTCTAAGACTAAAGAAACTAATGATGTAAGGGATGAATCCAATGATGTTGAAGAGAAATCTAGTAATGGAGATAGTAAGGAGCCATAAGTAGGCCTATCAGACCAGCAAGGGAAAGATCACAATGAAGGTACAGCAATGATAAAAGAAGGAGAAAGCATGGAGAAGTCAGAGGAAGAAACTGAATCAGAAGAAGAAGAAGAGGAAGAAGGGGAAATAGAACTGACTACCCCAAGAAAGACTAAAACCAAAGGAAGGAAATCCAAGAAAGAAGTAAGGGAATAGGTGACCTATAAGGATACGCTGCAAGGCTCCCAGCTAACACTAGAAAAACTGCTGAAGAACACGAGCAATACCCACCAGCAAGGGCATGCCCAGAAAGGGATGCCTACGGCCTCCAAAAGTAAGTAATGAAGGTCCTCTCCTGGAACTGCAGAGGTCTCGATAGCAAAATCAAGTAAGACTCTATGCTAGATTTAATCTCTCTTCACCAACCGGACATCTTTTTGATCTAGGAGACCAAGATGGAGGAAGCCGCATTTCTCCATGTAAATCAAAAATTTTGGAAAAAAAGAGGTAAAGCTGCAATTAGTTCAAGGGGCGCATCCGGAGGCATTGTAACCCTCTGGGATGATAAGAAATTCGAGGTTGTTGACATCAAGTACAACTCTCATTGGATCCTCACCCTATTGAGGCAAAAAGACACTAACATCCTGGTAAGAATTTTAAACCTTTATGCTCCCAATTCATATGCTGAAAAAAGAATTTGCTGGAACCTTCTCCATGAGGAAAGAAGCAATTTGCAAGGTAATGTAATACTTGTGGGAGATCTAAATGTCACTCTCAGTTAAGATGAAAAAAGAGGGGGCTCCCTCATCAGAGACCCCATCAGAGAAAGACACCATTTTAGAATGGGATCTCATGGATATTAAAACTTCTTCAGGTAAGTTTACTTGGAATAATAAAAGGACCCAGCCCGGGCACATTGCAGCTAGGCTAGATCGCTTCCTGGTCCACGACACCTTCCTCCTCCTTGGCCTAAATCTATCTTCCAAAATCTTACCTTTTAGAGGATCAAACCACAAGCCTGTCCTCCTTGAGATGGTGAAGGACAAGAATTTGGGTCCCATACCTTTAAGATTCAATCCACTATGGGCCAACCATCCCGAATTTCTAAAGATTGTTGCAGATGCTTGGTCTCCCCCAATCACTGGATCCCCATTCTTCGTTTGGGAGGAGAAATTAATGTGGCTCAAGAAAGTTCTAAAAGCTTGGGCTAAGTCGATCCCATCTCCCAATATCAAAAAAGTTCAAGCTGCCCTTGCGCTGGAGACTCATCAGGCCAGCATGGAGGACAGAATTGTGGTCAACTCAGATATTCAAACTGAGATCAAGCTGCAATCGGACCTCCACATTGCATGCAGACACAAATCTAAATGGTGGAGGCAAAAAGCTTGCTGCAAATGGCTGAAAGAAGGTGACAGGAACACAGGCTTCTTCCACAAACAGGCTGAGGCAAGGAAAAATTTCAATTACATGCATGAGATTCAGGCTCATGATAGGCTAATCAACAACTTCGAAGACGTTAAAGAGGAAGCTTCCAGTCATTTCAGAGACTTATTCATGGCCCAGCCTATCATTGAAGACATCAATCTACTAAATCTAATTCCCACTGTAAAAAACAAAGATATTGACTCTATGAAGCAAACGATCACGATGGAGGAAATCAAGTTGGCCATTGACAATATGGAGGAGGATAGAGCTCCTAGCCCTGATGGATACAATGCCAATTTTATTAAAATATGCTGGGACATTATTAAAAATGATCTATCCAAAATGATCAGAAAATCCCAAAACTGTAGCAAAATTCCAAGCAGCATGAATTCTGCCTTCCTGGCTCTGATACCCAAAGAGAAGGAAGCTAAATCTTTCGACAAGTTCCGGCCTATATCCTTGTGTAATATAGGATATAAAATCATCACTAAGATCATGGCCATCAGATTAAAATATATCCTCCCTTACCTTACCCCGGAAAACCAAGGTGGTTTCGTGAAAGGCAGGAAGATCTGGGACAACATTATACTAGTTCAAGAGGCCATCCACTCTAGTACGAAGAATGGAGACAAAGGAATGGTGGTGAAACTCGACCTAGAAAATGCCTTCGACAAAGTCAGCCATCCATTTCTCTTTCAGGTAATGAGGAGATTCAGATTTTCTCCAGTATTTATCTCTTGGGTCAAGGCCTGTATCAGCCAACCTTGGATAGCTCCGCTTGTCAATGGAAGAGCTGCCCCCTTCTTCCAAGCCACCAGAGGTCTGAGGCAAGGATGCCCACTATCCCCTCTGTTGTACGCCATCCAGGCTTCAGTTCTAGGTTTTCAACTAGAATTTGCCAGGCAAGATCAGGATCTTTCAGGAATTAGGATGGCAAGAGGCACTAAAGGCATCAATCATGCGCAATTCGCGGATGATACTATCTTACTTGGAGGAGCCAGTCAGATCATAGCTCGCCGCTTCAAGAATGAAATGAACCATTACTGCCAAGCCTTCGGAAGCAAAATCAACTTCAGGAAAAGGCAGATCTATGGCTGGAACATAAACCCTAGGGAAATGCTAGATATTACCCGGGTTCTTAACATGGATGGAGCTATCAAATGGGAGTCCTTCAATTATCTAGGGGTGCCTATTTTCAAATCCAAAACCAAGAGCTCAGCCTGGACTCCTATTGTGGAAAAATCAAAAAGAAAATCATGGGATTGTTAGTTTTTCAATATTTAAGCTAGCATTATGTTAGGATCTTTTCACTGAGAGAATAACAAGCACAGCAATAAAACATAAGCACATCACAAGAGACAAGAGACAAAGAGTTTTCCTTGGGGAAACCATAAAGGATAAAACCCCGCAACTTCCTTAGAGATAGAATCATCACCAAAACAGTAAGAGATCTCCCCAAAACAACAGTAGTCTTCTTCTTCTGTCTAGTCCCAGTATTTCCTTCTTCACTAGTGCGCCACACTTGAGAGAGTGAATGATGTGTGTGATAAATAGAGAGTCTCACTCTCTATTTATATTCTTCTGTTCACTTGAAGTGCACTTAATCACGTAGGCTCAACTTAACAATTACTTACTCGAGCCTACACCTTAATTAGTGTATAATAACTCAAGCGCCTCGAAACTGTGGGGATTTACCTAATGACTTGACAAGACTTGTTTACATTATTAATCCTACCGATCGGAACATCAGGGCATGACAACATGACTCAAATGCATAATAGAAACATCCCGGAATAAACATTGGGTTACAATACATAAGATACATAAAAGAATACATTCTGAAGTTACATATACATCAACTCTCCCTCTTAACTAGGAAGGTATTCTTTCGACACAATTTTCAGCACTGGTCTTCTTCTCTATATCAACTGGATCATCTCGTCTTCAAGTCATCTTCTTCATCGGATCTGGATCATCTCTCGATCTGGATCATCATGGAACATCATCACTGGATCTGGATCATCATCACTGGACTGGATCTGGATCATCACTCGATCTGGATCATCACTGTTGGATCATCATTACTGGATCTGGATCATCTCTCGATTTGGATCAACATCACTGGACTGGATCTGGATCATCACTCGATCTGGATCATCACTGCTGGATCATCATTACTGGATCTGGATCATCTCTCGATCTGGATCAACACTGGTGCTATTTCATGATTCTTCTCGTCATAGGAAGTTCTACAGAGCCAGCCCTTTTTCATGCTGGTTGTAGGCCTACCCATCATGCAGGTCTTCACCCAGCACTTACATCTGACCTGCTCATCAGAAAGGCACGCCCAACACTCACATCTGATCATATAAGAACCAATCCTATAATCACATCAGAAAGGCCTAGCACTCACATTCACCAGCATGATAGGACATCACATCACTAACATCTGTGAAAAGGATCAGCACTTACATCTGACCTACTCGTCAGAAAGGCACAACCATCCAGGGGAACACATCCTACCACACTGATGGAAGACTCCCATCCAGGTCGAGACACATCCTACTCACAGTGATGGAAGATTTTCCCACTTTCATCCAGGTTGGAACACATCCTACTCACAATGATGAAAGACTCCCATCCAGGTCGGAACACATCCTACTCACAGTGATGAGAGATTTTAGCACTTATATCTGAGCACGTGGGAACACATCCCTCAGTCGCTCCAGAAAGGCTCTGCACTTACATCCATCCAGGTTATAACACATCCTACTCACAGTGATGGAAGGGCTTGCACTCACATCTGATCCTACGAGAACACATCCCAGCAGTCATATCAGAATGGCCCCTAGTCCTCAACTGAGCTACCTGGTAACTGACCAGGTGCCTCCATTCTCCTAGAGAATGGCAGTTGCCCTTACATCTGACCTGCTCGTCGAAATGGCCAACACTCACATCTGACATGGAAGGAACTAAATCTTTTAGCCATGAACAGAATGGTTCAGCCCTTACATCTGATCAAGTGGGAACACATCCCTCTATCACATCAGAATGGCTACTCAGTCCTACACTGAGTGTTCCTGGTAACTGACCAGGTGCCTCCATTCCTAGAATGGCAATTGCCCTTACATCTGTCCTACTCGACAGAATGGCCAGCACTTATATCTGACATGGAAGGAACCAATCCTCTCACCATGACAGAATGGCTCAGCCCTTACATTTGACCATGGAAGGAACCAATCCTCTCACCATGTCAGAATGGTTATGGGTCTCATCACTTTCTCTTGGAAGGAACCTCAATCTAGAGAACACCAAGTCTCTCTCTGAAGTACTCGAACTTCAGCCTAGCCAATGGCTTCGTCAATACATCAGCTATCTGTTCCTCCGTCGCAACATACTGGAGCTTCACTGCTCCTCTCTGCACCATATCCCTGATATAGTGATACTTGATCTCGATATGCTTCGACTTGTCATGGAACACTGGATTCTCTGAGAACTTCACGCAACTCTGGTTGTCACAATGTATACAAGTAGCATCCAACTGGAGATCAAATATATTAGACAGTAGCTTCTATAGCCATACTGCCTCACAACTAGCTGAACAAGCTGCGACATACTCTGCTTCAGCGGTACCTAGTGCCACACAGGATGTTGCTTCAGTATGGGATCAGGTGTGATCTCTTGGTTTAGCAGGAAGCAAGCTGTACTCAGTGCCACACAGGATTGATTCTTGCTAAACCAAGAGATCACACCTGATCCCATACTGAAGCAACATCCTGAAGTACTCTTCATGTCGATGGCACTGCCTCCCTAATTTGAATCAACATAACCTTCCAGGTTAATTTTCAGATTTGCATCGTACTTGAGCCCATAATCAATTGTACCCTTCAGGTACCTTAGAACATGCTTTGCAGCCATCAAATGAACACTTCTCGGATCTGTCAGGTACTGGCTCAAGGAGTTCACAGCAAAACAAATGTCTGGTCTCATGTTCGTCAGGTACATCAATGATCCAATCATGTGACGATACATCGTAGCATCAACTGACTCTGATGAAGCATCACTCAATAGTTTCATGTTTGATGCCATCGGTGTGGTTATGCATTCCATCATCCTGAACCGATTCAGGATCTATAATGCATACTTCCCTTGTCCAAGGAAGATCCCATCTATACTCTGCCACACCTCCATACCTAGAACAATAGTGTATCGACACATAACAGGAGCATCACTGGTCTTCCGTCTTCAACCTTGAAGCAAAGGTTGGAATCCGCTTTACTCTCAGTAAAGCCTAGAGTCATTAGTAATATACCCATCCTGTCGTACCATGTCGAACCTCAATATATTCTGTAGTCACTCCCTCTGAAGCGGAGCATCATACTCCCTCTGTCTTCTATGCTCTATGCACTGAAAACATTCTGTGCTAGAGTGACAAGTAGCTTCTTATGCTACTAATATTCTATGTGACCATCTAGTGTATAGACTTACATCTTCAACCTTGTAGCAAAGGTTAAGATCTTCATCAGGATCATCATGTATGTGTTTAAACTCTTACTGGCTGCAAATGTCTCTTCGTAGTCTAGGCCTTCTTTTTGTGAGAAGCCTCGTGCTACGAATCTTGCTTGGTATCCCACGATGTTTCCATATACTGCATGATGGAACTATGTACTTCTCTTCAGGTCTAGATACTGCACCCTGACATCATTCTTCTTGAACTGGTCTTCCCTTTCTTCTTGGTGGCTGGAAGGTTCTGCATCAATGATGTCACTGCACTCGTCATATTATTCTTTGTCTTTGAACTGTCGTCACTTGTTCTTCGGAACAAGTCTTCATTCTTCTTTGCTTTTAGGCGATTATGTATGCGATCTTTTCTACAGGTCAAATGCATTTGTATGGTTAGAAACATTTCGTAAGGAATATTTATACTGACAAACACTTATGCATATATATATGATCATGCAACTACTTTAGCCAATACAACATTCATCCATATCTCATTGAAACTTTCTAGATGCCTTCCATCTCTACCAGGACAACATTGAGATTGTGCACTAATCCAATATGTCAGCAAAGAGGTTTCATTCTAGATAAGTAGCAATGGAGAGTTGTATAGCACCATGAGCTACTTACCCATCGCATGTATGCAAACATCCTATCATGCATAATACAATAACTAAATATAAACAAATGCATAACAAAACAATATCATGAAATGACAATTGAATACTTATCTTTATTTGTTTCATGGGTATACTGCTTCTTGAGCCTTCAGCTTCATCGTCTTCTTCATTCATGGTAGCATCGTTTCTTATCCAAATGCTAAGGAGGATAACAGGTGCTTCAAGGGTTGAGTTCTTCATATTCCTCATTGCTTGAGGGATCTTCTTTGGATGATGAGATCTTGATCTTCAGTTTCTTCCATCTTCCCTTCTCTTCTTATGAATCAAGCTTCTTCTTCTTCTTGGAGTCTGTTGAAAGGTAATCACTTCCTTCTGGAACACATTCCTTGAATGAATGAATTCCACGATCCTGGGAGGCCATCACCACTTCTGCATTCTTCACTTCTGCTTCAAGTTGTTCTTGATTTGAAAGACTCTTATGATTGCATGGTCTCTGCATTCTAGATCTTCACATTCTTCAACTGGTTTCTTTAGGTCATATTTTGATTTTTATTCTTCCCTTCAAATGGCTTGAAATTCTGGAAAACCTTCAACAGCTTTGCTTGCAATAGGTAGTGCTCCATAATGCACATGTGCAAGCCTTCTATGCCAAAGCTCATTTGGCTCTACTATGTCATGGATCAAGGCTTGTTCTGGATGGCCCTTCAATTTGTACAAGCCTCGTTCTTGTTCTCCAATCACTACCGCATCATCGATAGTCTTTCCTTTTGGCCACATGATGACTTGACCATCTATGAATGCAACCCGCATTCCTTTTCAATCAATGCTGAAATGGAGAGAAGGTTCTTCTGGAGTCCTGGAACAAACAATACTTCTTTCATTGTTAGAGACTTACCAAAGTCTAGCTTGTATGAAGATTCCCCACTACCTTTTATTGGATATTGGTAGTCATCTCCTAGTTTCACCTTGTGAGGTGATTCATGTTCTGACAGTCTTACAAAGGATTCCTTGAATCCCGTCATATGTTTGGAAGCCCCACTGTTTATAAGCCAATCATCACTTCCATGAGTAATGTTACCTGTGAGAGCTGATATCAGAACATATTCATCCTCGTTTGAAGAATCTTCACTTTCATATCTAGATCTCTTTCTGGATGGTTCATCATCCTCTTCAGCATGAGCATGATGTCTTCTTTGGCCTTGAACAAGTTCTTCTTGTGAAAGGCTTCTAACCTCGTCTCCCTCTGAAACTGGAACCTCTATACTCATGTAGGTGTCCAATCCATTTTCTTCAGAGAGATCAAATACTTCTATGCTTAGTTGTCAACTTCACCAAGCTTATCATCAAGCTGATGTGATAGATCACTTTGAAACGAGAACCTCAAATGAAAATAGCAAAGGATTAGATCTTACCGATTTGAGGTGTCAGTCCTGGTTCCGGAGCTGGTTGATCTAGGGTTTGTCATAGAAACCCTAATTTTCAAAACTTGGAATCTTTCAGATCTGATTGGACAAACAGATAGATCTCTTCAAATGGAGCTGTCCAATGTACTCCTTTTCTGAAAACAGTGGAGGGAAGCTCCTAGAACAGGAAGCCCTAGATTTCCAATTTCTTCTGCAGAAATGCCTATTACTGTTTCTGTGATGTCTCCAAAATTTCTACTCCTCTGTGTCTGACATTTCTTACTGAGATAACCTCGCATGTCCCTGATCCAACACCATAGGTTTCATCAGAATTGGTTTCACCATTTGGGATTTATGATCCTTTTCCCAAGGTGACTTGTTACAGGACTGTTTAGAACAACGAAGTTGTATGGAATGCCACGTGTCACTGGTTCATCTTCTGAGTCTAATCTTTGGAAAACCGCAAGCACAGTCTGTGCCCTTTCTGGAACATCTTCAAGAACTTCATTTGGACCTCTGTAGCCCAAGATATTGCAATTCTCCCCAGGTGTCCTGTTTATGGATGAATTCTGGAAGAGGCTGGAACCCTAACTTTGAGAGATCATATCTCCTGGAATATAGCGAATTTGAGGCTGAATTTTGGACAGTGTTATTCAGGATTTTATCTTCGGCCCCTACAATTTTCAGCTTCTGAGACTTCGCCAACCTCGGAATATAGTGACTGTACCAAAACTTATCAGTTTTAGTATTTAGGGTTTTTCAAGCTCGGGGTCAAACTAGGGTTTGACTTTCCCGGAGTTTCACCCAACCAAATTTCTTGATCCAGGTCTCTAAACTTCGGTTTTGATGAGGAGAAAAATCCTATGTTGGTCTCACTCAAAAAATTCCTCTTCTGTAGAAAGCCCTAATTTTCGCATCGAAAACTAAAAATGCTCAGAATCGAATTCCGCTTCGATAGAAAGATGCGCCCTAAGGAGGAGAGTTGTTCCACCTTACTTTTGCTGAAAATATGTGGAGAAAGATCCACAAAATAGGAAGCCCTAGTTCCCACAGCTGCACAATGTCTTCTTCTCAGGTTAGCTCTGATACCATGTTAGTTTTTCAACATTTAAGCTAGCATTATGTTAGGATCTTTTCACTGAGAGAATAACAAGCACAACAATAAAACATAAGCACATCACAAGAAACAAGAGACACAAAGAGTTTTCCTTGAGGAAACCATAAAGGAGAAAACCCCGCAACTTTCTTAGAGATATAATCAGCACCAAAACAGTAAGAGATCTCCCCAAAACAGCAGTAGTCTTCTTCTTTTGTCTAGTCCCAGTATTCCCTTCTTCACTAGTGCGCCACACTTGAGAGAGTGAATGATGTGTGTGATAAATAGAGAGTCTCACTCTCTATTTATATTCTTCCATTCACTTGAAGTGCACTTAATCACGTAGGCTCAACTTAACAATTACTTGCTCGAGCCTACACCTTAATTAGTGTATAATAACTCAAGTGCCCCGAAACTGTGGGGACTTACCTAATGACTTGACAATACTTGTTTACATTATTAATCCTCCCGATCGGAACATCGGGGCATGACAACATGACTCAAATGCATAATAGAAACATCCCGGAATAAACATCGGGTTACAATACATAAGATACATAGAAGAATACATTCCGAAGTTACATATACATCAACAGGGATGGGGGGCGGTCTGGCTCAACCTGGCTGGGAAGGTAGTGCTCATCAAAGCTGTCTTGAACAGCTATCTGCTTTTCCAATGCTCCTTATTACTTGCTACAACCCAAATTATAAATCAAATTGAAAGTCTGATGAGAAACTTTCTCTGGCAGGGAGGAAATAATGGGGGGGCAAAAAATTCACTTTGGTAAGCTGGAAAACGATCAAACTACCCTGGTCAGAGGGTGGAATTCACATAGGAGACTTAAAAATTCAAAATTTGGCTATAGGAGCCAAGCTGCTATGGAATTTGCTAGAGCCCAAACCTTCCTGGAGCAGCTGTGTGCTAAAAAGCAAATATTTCCACGGTCCAAGACTTAGATGTCTCGATGAAGAGCCTAAGATTAAGAATGGATCCTCTATTTCTAACATTTGTAAGAAGGTGATGCCACTCTTCATATCTGAGTTGTACTGGATCCCGGGCAATGAGAAACTGATAAGACTATGGCAAGATGTGATCCTGGGACAGACTCCTCCTAAGCTCCCTTATCTGCAAAATTGGATGACAGCGCTTGTCACATACCCCAATTTTGTAAAATAATGTAAACTGTTTTAATTATATTCCTGAGACATTATGTTAAATTTAATGCTAAGTAGGAACTGATGACTCAGCAGAGTCAACAGAAGTGGAATGTAATTCAGAATATTCAATTATTAATAAATAAATTGTGGAGACAACAGCATGGGAGAGCTGTTAAAAAGAGGTTACTGGTCAAACTGGTGGATGGAAGTAGGTGGAGGGCAAAAGACAAGTGGCAGCATCCTCAAACACTTCCTAAGTTGCAGGTGGCGACTTCCCTATATTTGGGGTCATGATCCCCCAAGAAAGTGGGATCAGAGCAGGTGGCTCATTAAATGACAACTAACCCAAAAAGACCTAGGCAATTTTTTAAAAGTACTCAATGAAGAGAGCTGAGGCTGCTCTTCCAGAGAGAATTCATTTAGGTAAATGTTATTCAGGAAATTCATTGAGGAAAGAGGGAAAAATAGTAAGGAAGTTGTTCTGAGAGGAATGCTGCAGTAACTTGGTTATTACAACTTGTTAGCGGGGAGAACTACTGATAAGTTCTGGACTAATACTAAGTGTGAAGACTGGTATCTGACTATTGCTGCACCTAGTTCCAGCCAGGGAGACCAGAGCAAGCTCGGGGGTCCTGAGGAGTCGTTGTTTGAGCGCTCTGTAGGAGTTGGTAGGGAGGAACGACCTCCCATTGCTATTGTTGTCCCAGTTCAAACAGGCTCTGTCACTTAACTATTTTTGTTTTAATGAGTGTAAATGGATGAATGTTATGCTTATATTATATGATAGAAGAATTAGCTAGTTTAGTAATGTAATTGTTTTAGTTATCAGTAATTGAATCTGTTGATGAAAAATAAAAGACCCACTGTGTTTTTCCACATCTGGGTTCACCAGACCGTACTCCAGCACAGGGGTAGAATTATAGAAGAATGATATGATGATAATATAGAATAGAATGATAGTAAAATTCTAGAGTAGTATCACTATGTTATTTGCAGAGGAATTATCTTGGTATTGGGAGTAGTATTTTTCTGTACAGTTCTTGTTATTTAGTTACTTTTGGTAACCTAAAGTGTTTCATAGATTCACAGTTTATTTTCTTTCAATCTTAACGACTGTTTTATCTAAAAATTAAATGGAAAGATAGAATAGCTAGATTTCGAATTTATTCTACAGGTATGTCATTTCTTAGCAGGATTTCTCTTACAAAAGAACATATATAAATGTACATAAGTTATTCACTTAAATTTTGTTTTATCTAGTTATTTATAAACAAAGTATGTAACTGTAGTTTATAATTCTTAAAATTTAACTGAGTGAAAAAATAACTATGCAGTAAACAGATTAAGTTCTTTTATAAATAAATTTTATAACTGTTATCTAGTTATTTTAAAAGAAATATTATAGAATATAGAAGATGTAAGTACACAGTATATAAATAATAATTTATCTTGTGTTTATAACTAATCAAGAATACAGTTGATAAATATAACATTTATAGCACAGCTTTATATATTTTATTAAATGAAAACAATGTATTATAATATAATATTAACAGTAAATGGAATTGAATTTATACAAAAGGGTTGTTCATAACAGATGCTTACTGTAATAAAACACAAGTTATTATAAGTTGCAGGATAATAGTTATATAATAACTATTCCAACACTCTCAAATAAAATAACTAAGTATCCATGAGTACAAGAATGACAATATTCTGTTTATTATATGTACTATATAGACAAAGTATGTAAGTTAAAAAAAATTATTAAGTACAGAAACGGTAATAATGGGTAATCTAGTCAATTTTAGTATTACAAGTTCAAGCATAATTTTTCTACTTGAAAAGAGAGTAACTGTTAGTTACTCAAGTACTGCACCATAAAGAAATAAAAATAAACAAATAGAGCTACAATATGCTCTTCCTATCAAGTTGATTTACTTGATAAAAATTTAACTAAAATAATTTGTAGAGATATATTATTAACCCAAGATAATTTCCAAGATCTTGTAAATTTTCTTTTACGGCCGAGTTCACAGTTTATTATTAATATTATAATACAAGTAAGAAAAGCAAGAAATAAATTGTAGCAAGGCACAGTAAGCATAAGATAACTGAAAGGACTGATTAACAACTTATGTATTAAGTCAGGGTTTTAAAACCTGTAAGTACAAAAATGCTAGCAGAAATATAAGTCGAGGGTTTCAACCCCCTTTTTTTAAGTTATTCTTTAACTTAGCAATTACACAGTTAAGCCAAGCAAAGAGTCTAAAGACTTCTTTAAGCCACGGCTTCTCCAAGTTTCAAACAAAGGAACTAAAATACAATCACGGCCTGAACTAGAGTGTCTTTACGCAGCTCAAAGGCCTCATTAACTACTAGAAAAACAACAAAAGAAAATGGCAAGTAAACTGAAACCCTAAGGGCTACAGACTTGACAACGTAACCATTTTGTTCCAGATGGACCAAGCATTTAGTAACGGCCATGGTTAAAAACCAGGCTTACTCGTAAACCTCGAACTGCTGTTGCAATCTCGCACAACCAAGCAGAGGAGGGGGACGACCTGCAACAAGAAGAATTCAATTAAAATCTGTTTTGAAATGATTTCTATTTTACACTAAAAACAAATCAACGAGTAAAGTAAGGACTGACAGTCCTCTTACCAAAAAGTTTTGGGTAAGCGTGACCACCACCGAACTGTGCCACAGCCACGAATGCAAACAGGGAAGCTGTCTGTAGAAGGGAGAAAGGAGTTAACAGCATACAACCAAATGTTGTTCCGAGATACAATATTCACTACTCACGAAGGAGGAAAGGCATTCACAGTCGAGGGTTTATACATTGAAATGGCGGAGGAGTAAACCCTAAGAACTTTATTAATACCCCGCGTAAGCACCAGATAGAGTAACAACAATACCTCTTTACAGGTAATGGACGCACATTCAAGAAATAATGGCGTTTGGGAAGGCTGCCATAGAGCTGGGAAACAGCATTGCTTGGGAGCATTCGCAGCAGAGAAGGGAAAGCCCGAGGGCGACGGGAGAATGGCAGACTAGGGTTTGACCTCGGCCCTTTTAACAGCCCAATGCATGGATAAGAAATAGCCACGTTGCTTCATAAATTTTTATACGATGTGGGTAAGTTTGTATAGTTCTGGCAATCCAAATGATTTCCAATCATTTGTGTTATCCATAGTTTCGCTTATTTTCACCATGCACATAGTATGGGACCTATAATATTATATCACAAACAAAACAAACTTGTTAGTAATTATCAAAGGCATAAGAACCATACAACCCTTAAGGTTATGCTATTGGTTTCAATTACAAAGTATAATCTTTACTTTATTATAACTCAAACTCCTTGCATATTTCCTTTCCATGTTACAACATTATCATTAAATGTTATAATTATAAAAATGACAAGGGGGTCATCTAAAGTATGACTTAAGAGAAGAAAAGTATTAATTCTCCTTAGTGATAATCTCACTTACATGTAGCTACCTTGAAACGTATCGTGATGCCTTTTATTGCTACATGTTATATTATATTATCACCCATACGATGCAATAAAATGATAACATTATGTCTATCGTGGATACAACTAATAATAAGGGCAAAAACCTTGCAACATGTTATGGTATTTAATAAACCTTTGATTTTAATCAACACCACATTTAGAGTGGTAAATACAATAACACCATTTTATTTACAAACTTGAAATGTCTAAGGTAAAGATTTCAAGAGTTCTCCTTAGAGAAGATTTTAAACTTAAATTGTCATGGACTTGTTTATGAACCATTCATCCGAGTGAATGACTACTTGGAATTTGAACATTTTACAGTCTTAATAGAATAGGTTTATAACATGATTATTAGGGTGGAAGTTTTATACTTTTGGTTAAGTAAGAATGTTATTTTTTTAAGTATTTCCCCAACATTTATATGGTAATTATAGAGTATACTAATGGTATACTTTAAAGAGGTCGTAGATTCAATCATAGTAACTATGGTACTATAATGTTAACATTTATGGTTTTGCCATAGTTATCTAAGTTGGATAAAAGCTTACAAGAGGGAAAAGGCTACTAAATAGTTTGATGAGTGCATCATCTGAATTAAAAGTTCTTAAGTTTAGAATTCTATCACATAGGAAGGTGAAGTCATTTAAGAGAAAGTTTATCAAAGTAAAGGTTAAACCTTGAAAACTTGTACGAATCAGTGGTAATGTATATAAGACCTGGTGCAACAGTATAAGTTTATTCTTATCATGGAATAGTTTAATTTTGGTAGCAGTAGATTGTAAACCCTATTCTTTACACTTTACGAAGTAAGAATATTTGAGCTTTCTTAAACATAAACTATTGATTTCGTTTTCTACTTGTAAACAATCCTATTTAAAGATATTTGACACTGATAACTATGAAAGATATCAAACAGTTCAATAATCGTAGGAATTATGCATAAAGAACAGATAATGAATTTACCTCAGTAAGCATTGGTATGTGCTTAGCTACTATTGTCTTACTGAACTTTGAATTGCAACCAAACTTGTGCCTAAAGACTTTAGAATTTTTATTGCAGCAGCCAAATCTCTTTACCTGTAATCTGTAAGGAAAGAAGAAACTTTCTACATTAGCTCGAAAGCTAAGTAAGCCCAGTTTTTGCATGACAGTCTACCCTTATGGTCGCAAAAAGAACAAAATCAGTAAACTGAAAAGAACTGTTCTACTGCTAATCATAACCAACAAATAATGAATTTCGATAACAGTTAACTAATCAAACATTTAGTGACTGCATTTATTGAAATTATATGCATTTTTAAATAAATAAATAAATAAAATTATTTTGGAAATTTTGGGGTTTTGACAGCGCTGGGTATTAAAACGTTATGGGACATATCTGAATGGGAGAATGATGAATCAACTCGATGGGTAGGCTGAATGTTGCCGGATTGCCCTGCTGAATTAAACAATGAAAAAAACCTGATGTTATCTCATTTGACAGGGCTGGCTCCATTGAATAAAACCACGAAGGACAAGCGTGGCTGGGGAAGGATCTCAGGCAGATACTCAGTGGCTAAAGGATATCAAAGATTTTCTGCAAATTATAATGTGCCCAGTAATCCATAAATCTGAAACTATTTATGGAATTGTAGGACCGTGCTGAAAATTGAGATGTTTACTTGGACTCTGATGCATGGGAGAGTGCTTACTGGTGAGAACTTGGAGAAAAGGGGGATTGTAGGACCATTTTCCTGCCCTCTTTGTGCTGAAGATGCCGAAAATATCAGTCATCTTTTTTTAAAGTGCCCTTATGTTATCTCTGTCTGGATGGAGGTGCTGAAGCTTTGGGGAGATGGAATGCAATTCCTGGATCACATCCAGGTATGCTTTCTCAATTGGGATAAACTCTATCAAGGAGAGTTGAATAAAAAAAATGGAGTGAAAGCATGCTGGATGAAACTTTCGAAAATAATTTGCTGGTGCATCTGGAATGAAAGAAACCATAGAATATTTCAAGACAAGTTTCAGCTAGCATGGAAGATTGCTGACAAAGCAAATGCTTTACTCGGGGAGGTGGTCAGTATCTCCAAGATTCCAAATAATAAAGAAAAGTTGACTGATAATGAAAATAATTGGATGCAAAGCCTCAACATCATGGCTGCAAATTCTATGAATGCTAAAAATTCAGAGGATTGGGAGATCAGGATGGATAAGTCCCAATTTGAGAATTGGTTAAGAGAAAGGAAAATTTTCAAATTGTTTTTCGATGGAGCCTCCAAAGGGAATCCTAAACGAGCAGGAGGAGGCGGAATTATTCTGGATCCGAGAGGGAAAGTCGAGATAGAATACTACTGGAACATTGGATACAACTCCAATAATATGGCCGAGGCTTATGGGCTCTAGCAAGATCTCAAGCAGCTACAGAAGAAAGGAGTGGAAGAGGTAATGGTTTTTAGTGATTCCAGGTTAATTATCCAAGCTCTGAACGGGGGAAGAAAGGGTAAAAAGGAACGAACAACAAGGATGATTAAGAGGATTAGATCCAAGGCCAACATGTTTAGGAAGATCAACTTCTTTCATATTCTTAGGGAGCTTAATGTAATGGCGGATCTTGCAGCCAATAAATCTATAGCTGTAGGACTCAATGATCTTATTGTTAATTCGATTGTAAACATTGAAATTCCTCCTTAGTACTTTTGTAGGTTGATCGTATGGAGGTGCAGTGATTAGGCAGCATGTTGTAATGAGTTCTCTTTTCAGCACTTTTTGCTGACTCTTTCAATATTACATAACCGCTCCTGTTAAAAAAAAAGAAAGACAGAGGGAGAATGATGCTCCTCTTCAGAGGGAGTGACTACAGAAGATCCAGAGGTTCGACATGGTATGACAGGATGGACAGATTACTGATGACTCCATGATTTACCTTTAGGTTGAAGGTGGAAGACCAGTGATGCTCCTGTTATATGTTGATGACTTGTTCTTGACAAAAGTTGCAAGAAAGAGACTTGCTGCAGAGTTCAAGATGAAGGACTTAGATATGATGCACTACTTTCTAGGCACGTAGGTGTGGTAGAATCTCCCTAGGACAAGGGAAGTATGTAGTAGAGATCCTAAAGAGGTTCAGGATGATGGATTGCAAGGCCATGACCACACCAATGGCATTGACCCTGAAGCTATTCAGTGATGCTTCATCATAAGCGGTTGATGCTACAATGTATAGTCAGATGATTGGGTCATTGATGTACCTGATGAACACGAGACCAGATATTTGCTTTGCTATGAACACCTTGAGCTAGTTCCTGACAGATCCGAGACATGTTCACTTGATTGTTGCAAAGCATATTCTGAGGTACCTGAAGGGTACAGTTGATTATGGGCTCAAGTATGAGGCGAATCAAAAGATTAACCTGGAAGGTTATGTTGATTCAGATTGGGCAGGCAGTGCCATCGATAGGAAGTGCACTTCAGGGTGTTGCTTAAGTATGGGATCAGGTGTGATCTCTTTGTTTAGCAGGAAACAGTCTCGTGTGGCACTGAGTACAGCTGAAGCAGAGTATGTCGCAACTTGGTCATCTAGTTGTGAGGCAGTATGGCTAAGGAAGTTATTTTCTGATTTATTTGATCTCCAGTTATATGCTTCGTGTATATATTGCGACAACTAGAGTTGTGTGAAGTTGTTGGAGAACCCAGTGTTCCATGACAAGTCGGAGCATATCGAGATCAAATATCACTATATCAGGGATATGGTGCAGAGAGGAGTAGTGGAGCTCCAGTATGTTGCGACGGACGAACAGATAGCTGATGTGTTGACTAAGCCATTGGCTATAGTGAAGTTTAAGTACTTCAGGGAGAAGCTTGCTGTTATCCAGATCGAGGTTCCCTCCAAGGGGAAGTGATGAGTCCGTGAGCCATTCTGACATGGTGAGAGGATTGGTTCCTTCCATGGTCAGATGTATGGTCAGATGTAAGGGCTGAGCCCTTATGTGATGGTGAGAGGATTGGTTCCTTCCATGTCAGATATGAGTGCTAAGCCATTCTAATATGACTGTAGGATTGGTTCCTACATGATCAGATATAAGCGTTGATTGCCATTCTCTGGATGGAGGTACCTAGTCAGTTACCAGGAATACTCAGTCTGGGACTGAGGGCCATTCTGATATGACTGTGGGATGTAGTATCACATGATCAGATATAAGTGCAGAGCCATTCTGATGTGATTGAGGGATGTGTTCCCAATTGATCAAATATAAGGGCTGATGCTATTCTCTGGGAGAATGGAGGCACTTGGTCAGTTACCAGGAACCCTCAGTCTGGGACTGAGAGCCATTCTGACATGGTGAGAGGATTGGTTCCTTCAATGGTCAGATGTAAGGGCTGGGCCATTCTGACATGGGGGCAGGTTGAGCCCTCCCATGGTCAGATGTAAGGGCTGATGCCATTCTCTGGTAGAATGGAGGCACCTGGTCAGTTACCAGGAACCCTCAGTCTGGGATTCAGAGCCATTCTGACATGGGGGCAGGTTGGGCCCTCCCATGGTTAGATGTAAGGGATGGGCCATTCTGACATGATGGTGGATGTGTTCCTCTCATGGTCATATGTGAGTGTTGGGCATGCCTTTCTGATGAGATGAGGTCAGATGTAAGTTTTGGGTGGGCCATTTTGACTTAGGGTCAGATATAAGTGTTGAAGAAGACCTACATGTAGGCTAGGCCTACAACCAAAATGAAAAAGGGTTGGCTCTGTAAAACTTCCTGTGACGAGAAGAATCAAGAGATAGCACCAGTGATGATGATCTAGCAGTGATGATCCAAATCGAGTGATGATCCAGATCCAGTGATGATGATCCAGATCGAGTGATGATCCAAATCCAATGATGTTGATCCAGTGATGATGATCCAAATCAAGTGATGATCCAGATGAAGATGACTTGAAGATGACGAGGACTCGATGATGATATAGATGATACAAAGAAGAAGACTTGTGCTAATAAATTGTGTCGAGAGAATACCTTCCTAGTTAAGAGGGAGTGTTGATGTATTTGTAACTTCGGAATGTATTCACTTGTATATCTTATGTATTGTACCCCGATGTTTATTCCGGGAAGTGTCTGTAATGTATTTGAGTCATGTCATGCCCCAATGCCCCGATGTTCCTATCGGGAGATTCAATAATGTAAACAAGTCATGTAAAGTCATTGTGGGTAACCCTCCTTATTGTTCAAGGGTTAAAGTCCCCGTAGTTGTGGGGCCCTAGGGTTATTAGACTATCCTAGAGAAGTAGACCCTAGGTGAGTTATTGTAAGTCAGGGAAATAGTCCCCATCATTGTGTTAAGGATAACCCTCCTTGTTGGTCGGAGGGGCAAAGTCCCCACAAGTTGTGGGGTACTAGGGTTATTAGACTCTCCTAGAGATGTCGACTCTAGTAAGTAATTTTTAACTGAGGCCGACATGTTGGAGTGGACATTAAATGAACGAAAGAATATAAATAGAGAGTGAGCCTCTCTATTTATCACACACACACACACACACACTCACTGGGGCGCAAGAGTGAGAGAGAAGTTGTTGGGACAAGAGAGAGACTACTGCTATCGAGAGATCATCTTTATGTTTTCGGGTTTTACTTTTGGTGTTGATTCTATCTCTGAGGAAGTTGCGAAGTTTTCTCCTTTATGGTTTCCCTGAGGAAAATATTTGTGTCTATTGTCTCTTGTGTTTATTGTTGTGCATGTTATTCTCTCAGTTAAAGATCCTAATATAATGCTAGCTTGAATGATGATAAAAATCTAACAACAAATTGGTTAAGAAAGTGTACAAGGCGTTGAAATGGAACCCTTAGTGGAATGAGAGTTGGTTCATCATTACTTATGACAAGCATGGTTGATTCTTTGACCATGTTTCAATGCATGTGAGGAGCGTGCCCAACCCCGACAACATCTTTGACGATGACTCCTTCCTTTTTAAATTTGACAGGTTAGGGGTTTGAGTTCCCACTATCATAATTCCACCATGGATCTTCAAAGGAATAGTTTTTTACCCTCTCGTAGATCATTTCTCCATTTGTTCCATTTGTTTTGATCTTGATCAAAATTTTCATCCATTAATCTTTTCAATTCTATCAAAATTGAGTATTATATGGGAGAGTTTATTTATTGTAGTAAAGCATGGGCCCACCCTACCATATCAATCGTTTGAGTTCAAGCATTCATCCATCCCTGCAATAGTGAACATGTTATTTAATCTCAAGTCCGATTTCCCAACGAAGAGGGATGCATGGGTTGGGTCTTTTGAACACATCATGCAGAGATGCAACACCCAAGAATGGACTGTCTAGGTATTTCTCTGCATAACCATATAATTCCATGGCTACCTGATAAAAAACTAGTTTAATCCAACATTTGTTACGCATTGAGTTGAGATGCATAAGAATACGATAAACAAAGATAATGGCAAATTGGGGAAAATGGGTTAAAATTCAAGATAGTGGCCAATTAAATTTTGACCAAATTCAAGAGTAGAGAAACAAAAATAGTGACTAATTTGTGAAATGGGAGTGGAGCAAAGATAAAAATGTGGATCTAACTAAACTAAAGGCTCTTCATGATCATTTGAGATTGAATTAAATATTGAGGAACTCTAGTGTAGATCACATTCCATGTGTAGATCCAATTGAGGTTTACATTTTCGTATCTATAACGAGTTATGCTCGTAACAATGAAAGATATGATGCAATTGAAACTTACAGACACAATCTCTTATACCAATCCGAGTTTATATTTTCAAGAAATACCTAGCAGAATAGGAGGTAATCTAACGAACATTAAAGACCATTCCAGAAGAAGTTATTTTACTCAACTACAAGCAATCTTTAGGGTTTGAACAACGCATGAACCTTAAAATACAATTAATTGACTTATAATGCTACTTATTACATTCTTCATAAGCCATTTAAGTCCCCTATTTGTGCATTAAAGCACCAAAAAGATACATGCACAAAGACTCTTCATGTCTTTCCCACTATTGCAACCTTCCTATCTTCAAAATATAATAAGCAATACAACACAGAAATAATTGATAAACATAATGAAGAGTTTCAATATAGAGTTCTCCATCCTTGTACCCAAGTTCATAAAATGTTCTTTACTGCAAAGTGAGAGCAATAATTATGAGAGGATTATTGTGGTATTGATACCCAGATGCTTAGTGTATCTCTGGTATACTTACTATTTTTTTTGGATTTGTATGGATAGATCTGATATGTAGTGATATTATATCTGATTTGCTGGCCTTGAGAGGTCTGTATGTTTACTAATGATGTACAAGGTTCTTTTGATTCAATGAATACCAAGAAACTGATTTTTTCGACTGAAAAAATAAAGTGAGAGCGATAACTAACGAACAAACTTGGGATTTTTTGAGAGTATGTGGCTTCAATATTATAGGTATTGTTTTCTTCATTGGTAAGGAGATGCACAAAGTGGGATGACTCGTGAGTTGTGGGTACACCACAAAGATTAATTCAATTCCACCAAATTGGTTTCATCCGCATGTGCTTACGGGTACTGGTTGTTAAATCACAGTAAACGCTATCACCAGCGGCTTATACTACTGATTAAATACCAGTTGGCTTATCCTGGTGATTAACCTTTCTCTGAGATTTTGGCAACTTATTCTACCTATTTTCATTCTCGGGGAGATTCTACAGCTCACCACTCGATCGGTGTCTCTAGTTTTCTGGTTTCTCGATCTTCTTGGTAGCGTGATTTCCTGGCATCTCGATTCCTTCACTGTCACTATCACCTTTATCATTAATACTGATGGAATCTCTTATAGATGGCGTCTGATAGATACACTAATATCGCAAATTCTGGTGCAATCATTCTAGTGTTTTAAAACACTGCAAACGAGGGTTGCATGATCTAATAAGCTTTGTGAATGGGACATGTGTTTTCAGGCTCTTATTTTGCTGCTTATGGATGGTCTGGAGAGAACTATCTTGGAGAGTTTTCACTGGGATTGTGGTTTCTTTTGTCTCACTTTGTTGTAAATGGCTGTAGGGCTTGCTTTGTCGAAGTGTGCAGGTGATAATGATTGACAGTTTTTTGTAACATAGTATGATACACAGTATCATAAATTGTTTTTGATATCTTTGATTTAATAGAATATCAAGGAACTGATCTGATATTTTCTTCTTGGAAAAAAAACTTTATAAATGGGTCATTTCTCATGAAGAATGATGCCATGAGAAGGTCCTACAATGTATCAAAATACTTTCACTGACAAATCTATTTTATTCTTATGTAGATTTCACCAAATTTGCTTATCACCTCACTAAATTTGCTTATCACCTAACCTTACTACTCCAATACAGTATTATTCTAATAAGATTTTGTTCCACATTAATGTTTCTCACACATTTCCATGATGACAATGATTAAATATAATTCTGAATTATACTTCTCATTCTTAATCAATGTATTTTCTAGCATACAGGTTTTCTTCTACTTTCAATCATGTTTCCTTCCACTTCAATAAGAGCAATATTAATGGAATCATAATCAATTCATGCTCTAGTTTTATTAGAATTCATGTTTATTTTGTTCAACGACTGTATTTGAAATAGACATTTTTATTCTAATTGAAATCACTTCGCAACTTGTAACTGACATAAAGAAAACAAATATTTAGATTCCTTGTAGGGAAAACATGTAGGCATAGTGTATCAATAAATATGAGTTTGGGAGTGTGGTGTGTGCAACAAAATATGTTGTTTTATGTGATATTTTAGCTTATGAATAGTTAAATTTGTCTAGTTTTTCTTTTTTTAAGGTGCATGAGGGTTTCTAAGGGGTTTCTAAATATATATATATAAATAAATAATTTGTTAGAAATAAAAACAAATTTGTAGGAAATAATGAAGAAATAGAACATTACTCACTTGTGATTGATCTTCTCACAATAAGAAAAGAAAGTAGCATTCAATATTGAGAAGGTAGTTTATCATTGTTTCTTTGGTTTTTCTGCAGTACTTCTAAATGCTACATATGTTTAATTTCATTTTAGAATTTGCTACATAAGTAACTTTTGATCTTAAACCTTTATGGTTAGGTTGTGCAAATGTTATAGTTGAAAAATTGAAGAGGAAAATGGAAATGGAGGCAAAGCTGGAGGAGTTGATAGAAGAGAAACATCATCTTGTTCAAATGCTCAAGCATGTAAATTTAACCTTTGACCTTGTCTATGTTAATCTCATGTTTATTGGCATGTTTTTATGCAACTTGTCAATTCCAAATAAGTTTAGATTTTGTTTTGTGGCATGTTGGTTCACAATTGCTAAATTTTGCCCAAAAATGACTAGCAATGTCCAAGTAGGTAAAATAATTTGTATACTTGTCACAAATTCCTGGTAATTAATAAAAGAGGTCATTGGTTGTTCAGTCATTGGCAATGCATGTTTATATTCCTTGTTGAGGACAAACTACAGTTGATGGATCTTATATGAGGTAGGTTGGCCGCAATTTTTATGGCAATCTAGAAGAAGGAGAGATGGAGGGTGCTTGCACTCTAATTCCACAGTCACACAGTTTGCATCATGCACTTGGTCCAACAGGATCTTTGGGTTCAGTTCTTGGTTTTCCACCAAATAGTTTGCAACATCAAATCTGGGTATGCATTTCCTTTGTGATTTAAGATATCTTTTTATTGTAGAAAATTTTGTTCCAGACATACATTGTCAGTGCATTTATAAAGGTAATGGTGACATTTATAGATGCAATGGAATGAAGAAACCATATATTACATAGTGAAAGAAGGTTCAGAATCATCGTGTTGACACCATGTTTAATGGGAACCAAATTCTATTAGAAGAAAATATCTCTACTTAGCATCTCAAATGCGATTTTGGAACTATTGAAAGTGCACTTTATAGTGTTAGCTATATCGTGGCATTTTGTAATGCTTTAAGTATGTTTTCTATTGTTATTGGACATTTTTGTGATTATTGAGGCATTTGATAGTTGCCTCAATAAATCAAATTATATGCAACACAACAACACTCACACACACACACACACACACACACACGCATGGTTGAAGTTTGACACCCTAACCTCCACTTCAAGAAAAATCCATGACATCACAATCAAATCCAGTCCTAGCTATGTAATCATGGATCTCTTTGCCTTCTTGAAGAGCCAACGACCCACCATATCCACATGCCTTAAATACAAATGTAAATGTTAAAAAGGCTCTATGCCTAACTCTTGCATTTGATAATAAATCTCAAGTGTATCCTTATTTCCAGTGATTTCATTCTCAGCGTACTCTCTCATTGTAGTGTGGATTAGCATACTCTCTCATAAGAGTGTTCCACAGAAAAATATTGGGAGCCGATATTTTGTCAAAAACTAGGTGGCCATTAGATAGACTGCCACACATGACATAGTTGCTTCCAAGTTTGGTCCCTAGCAATGAATTATGCTCAAACCCGTTATAAGTATGTTAGAATGCACATGTTGCACATAGTTTATGTTTATACACTCCTGCAAATAAACAAACATAAGTATTGGTGTTGATGGAATCACCCCTGACAGTTGCAGGAACAATTAGAAATATCTGGATATGAATATCCCTCTTGGTATTGAATTTGTGATGATGAAACTGAAGAAATAAAGCTAGCCTCGTAGAAGCCATGGAAGACATGAGCAATCATTACAATGATAAAGGATAAATCCATTATTGAGGTCATTTTTCCTAACATAAATTTTAAACATCTATAATATATGTTTGTTTTAGCAACCAAAAAACAATCATACATTCCAACAATGAGGTAATGGTGTTATGAGTGGTACATCATATATAAGATCAGATATGGTTGTCTTCATCCAATCATTGTCTGTTTATAAACAAATTTTGTTGCAGAACAGTATTATTGATCCAAAATTGGGCATACACCAAATTTAGTGCACTATCTAAGAAATAAACCTTTGAAAGTTACACTTTTTTGTAATTTAAAGTGTTGGTTTAATATGTGTGAAAGAGCATATTTTCTTACAACCTTCCAAAGCTAAGAGTTCAATTTTCAAACCAAGTCCATTACCATGTTTAGTTGGATCTCTTTTTTTTTAACATTTTGTATAACAGAGTAAAAATTAACAACACGCCTTGTAATTGGATGTGTTGGTTTGAATATATGTGAAAGAGTATATTCTCTTAGAACCCTCCAAAGTTAAGGGTTCAAAGTTCAAACCAAGTCCATCACCATGTTTAGTTGGATCTTGTTCTTTGTCACATTTTGTGTAATGAGTAACAAAGTAACAATATACCTTCTTGGTATAATGACCATGACTAAGATGGGTATCATATTCACCTAGAGACCATAACTTTACAAATCAATTTAGAGATCATCAACCTTAACAATCCATGGGAAATTAAAAAGATATAAGTGTGTATTAGATAGTTTAGGAAATTATTTTTTTCCATGATGTATACTTAATGTGGTATAAAAGACTAGGTAAAAGGTGTATAAAAGATGTGAAGAATATTTACCATAAAAAACTCCAGCTAAAATTTGTAAATTCGGGAAAGAGTTTAAAAAACCAATTGTATAAATACTTGTAATTATATTTTTTTTATATAACATTTCAATTAATGAAATAATGTGGTAAGGTTTGTTTATTATATACTGTAATATGGGCATCACCATACCAACATGTTTTTGGAACACATTGGATTTCTCATAATATTCACATCATGATAATAATAATAATAGAGTATATGGGATATTTCTCATAATTTTCACATCCTTGTATGGAGATGTTAGAGGCTTCCTTTACACATGTTTTGAGAATAAATTAAGACAAATGAGGATGTTGATATTCTCGGATTAAATCTTCTATTGTAAAACTCCAAATTAGTAAGTCTACAAAACACAAAATTAGTGACAGGAAGAAAAATAATGATTTAGAAAACAACAAAGGTAACGATAGAAAGGTGGACTGATTTAGAAAATACAGAGTCATGGTTGAAAAAGAAGAGATTGGTTGCAAAGGAAATGTTTATATTGAAAGTTATAGAATATGGAAATGCTTTCCTTAGAGGTACAACTGTAGTTTTTATTTTTATATTTAAAGTTCTAGATTTTCCATAGTTTATGTGTTTCTAAAAGGTCATTTTTTCTCAGTGCTCTATTTAAGGATGTTAGCTCAATTGAAGAGCACCTACCTTATAGGGAGGAGGTTGGTTGGTATAGCACATGTGTAATAGGAAGGTCACAATGCTGAATTAGCATTCCTTATTTGTGTCCATACCATATTAAGCCTAACAAAATGATCATACAACAAGCAACATGCACCACTTAAACTACCAACAATAATCCAAGTCCAATAGGTCATCTTTGTAACTCACATCCATACCATGTGTAGCATTCTCTAAATTACATCATCATCATCATCATCATCATGAACATCATGTCCATCATAAATATCGCCGTCATCGTTGTTGTCGTCGCCAGTGTTCATTATCACCATCATCAAGAACCATTATTCTTCAAAACTAATCTCACTACAAGTCCAATCCCTAATCATGAATGAGTCTATGACTTAACCAATTTGCAGTACTTGGTTAACTCGTTGCCACAACATGCATTTTTTTTAACAAGAACGGCTGAGGAATATTTGTATTAAAAAGAGAGGCAAAAAGTTACAAAAGCAGGATAATGGACTGAATCCAAAAGGATTCAAAGACCATAACATCTTGTTCTTCAGTTCAAAATGTAGCTTATCCCGAAAGAGTCCAAGTCTAAAATGACTATATGTTCTTACAAATTTCCCAAGGATGAGAATACAAAAACTAAACATATCATAAATTTAATTTCAACTGTCCTAAATTTTGAATGTAACAATGCATTCATTTTCTTCTGAATCTGAATAACAAATATGCTCCTGAATCAAGGGACCTAGTAGCGTTCGGGGTTGTTCCCATTGCAAATTATGTAACCATAGTCTAGTTGCATCCACTTGTTCTCCATTTGATCTGCAAAGTGTTTGTTTGTTCGAAGGATGTGGAGGAAGTTGATAGCATTAAATTCATTGACAAGACTATTGAAAATGTGATGCATCTTTGTAGAGGGGATTTTGTACTTCCTGACTAGCTTCTGAGCGTCTCTAATGACCAGTAGCTAGTCACCAAATACCACTAGATCTTTGATTCCAAGAGTGTTAGCAATTTCCAGCCCCTTGAATAAAGCGAGCCATTACGTGTAGTTGTTTAAATTTTTCCCTAATCCCCAAGCATAATCTTTCTGTCTGTTCCCCCCAAGGTCAAAGATTACCCCTCCTGCACCTGCCAACTTGTGACGTCCTTTAGAGGCACCATCGAAGAACAAAGAATGACAATCCAACTTTTTCCACCAATTGCTGAATTTTTCTGGATTCTTTCGAATCTGACATCTTAGAGAGTTAGGTTTTTTAACATATGTACCTCCCGAAGTTAGCTTGAGAGGGAAGAGAGATCACAAATCTATATTTTTTCTTTAGAAGTTAAAGGATTAAGGTGGAAGTTCCTTAAACCTTTAGAGAGAAGGGCTTCGGTCCATAAAGTTTTTGTTGAAGAGGAGACTCTGGTAGGAGAAAGGGTCAAGTTTTCAAATATTCCTTTGTTTTTGGAAATCCAAATTTCTAACATATATACTTAGGGAGAGCAACCCATAGTCTCGAGAAATCCGGTTTCTTGTTTAAAGAACCGTGGTAGTAATCTTTCTAGCAGACAAAGAAATCTTTCCAATTTGTAGGAAGAGTAAGATTACATTGAAGCTCTTTAAGGACTGCGCACCATGCGTCATTAGCAAATGAACATTCCAGAAATAGATGTTCCAACGTTTCTTCTGAGTTTTTGTAGAGAGTGCAGCGAGATGGACCTTCAATTCCCCTTTTTTTTAAATGATCAACTGTCAGTATTTTATGGTGTGCTAAAATCCAGCATAAGTAATTGATTTTAGGAAGGTCGTCCTTGCTCCATATGTTTTCCCAGATGGCTTCTTTCCTGTTGTTTTTATGGATTGAGTTATATCCAGCTTTCACCGATTAAATTCCTGAATTCCCCCAGCATCTGGTGTCTGATAGGTTGATATGGATCGGAGCTGAGCCTTGGAGAGTCGATTGCAGCACAATATAATCCATGCTTATGCGTTCTCGAATTTCAAGACTTTTCCATCCTGCCCATCTTCCTTTATTGTACCAAATCAAGATCTCATGGAATGTGAAGATGTTTTGGGCGTCCATCTAGAGCTTGAGTTCTACGAAGATGCCTATGTGGCGAGCCAAAGAAAAGTGTTTGATGTTATCCTCCCAAATCTGGATCCGTTTACCATTTCCTCGTGACCAACGCATACTGTTTTGGATGATATAAGCTGTGTTTTGGTAGAGTTTCCAGTTTGGGGAGTCGTTTTTGACAAAGGGGATGTCGTCCATGCATCTTTCCCTATTTTCTTTCAGATATTTTTTCCTTAAGACGTCCTTCCACCATGCTTTGTTCCCTGAAACAATTTGCCAGAAAATTTTTGCACCCAGGGCAAGATTCATTGCTCCTATATCTTTAATTCCCGCTTCTCCACAGCATTCCTCCACAGCATTTTGGTCTGCACACTAGTTCCCAATTGATTAAGTGGAATGTCTTTGTGCCACTGGGTTTTCCACCTTGCTAGAGGAAGCGTCTCAGCTCTTTTACGATATTTTGGATTATCAATTTTGGAGCTAATGAAATCGAGCAGGTGTAGATTGGGTATGCTGCCAGAACACCGTTGATAAGAATTAGTTTCCCAATGGGGTTGAGCCAATTTGCTCCCAGTGATTGTATTTTTTTTCTACCAGTCCTTTCCAATCTGACGATTTATTTTTTCCTTTGTGAATAGGGACTCCGAGATAATTGAATGAATTCTAGTTTGTATTTCCTTCGTATCCTAGGGTCCTGGCTATCCTGGCCATGGTTCTTTTAGGATAGTTCCAGCCATATATATTGGTTTTTAAAGCATTTATTTTTCCATCTGAAGCTTTGAGGAAGATGGAGATGACTCCTCTTAACCTTTCAACGATTATGACTAAGGCCCCTCCTAGAAGGATTGTATCATCTGCGTACTAAGCATGGTTAGCATTTTTTACACCTCTGGAAATTTTTAATCCTTTGAGTTCTCCACTGTTTTGCAGGGACTGCAGCTTCCTGCTTAAAGACTCAACTCTTTTTAGATATAAAAAAGGGGATAACGGGCAGCCTTGATGGAGTCCTTGAGAGGCTTGGAAGAAGCCAACAGTTCTACCATTGACGAGAGGTGCAATCCAAGGGTCGATGATGTAGGCTTTGATCCATCTTGTAATTTTTTTTGAAAATCCCATTCTGATTGTGATATCAAACAAAAAGAAATGATTTACCCCGTTGAAAACATTTGCCATATCCATCTTGATAGCCATACCTTGTTGTTTGTGTTCTAGGCTGGAGTGGATAGCTTCTTGGACAATGATTATATTATCCATGATATGTCTGCCAGTGATGAAACCTCCCTGACTATTCGAGATGATTTTAGCCATGGTATTTTCATTCTAGTTGCAAGAATTTTGGTGAGTATTTTGTATGAGGTGTTACATAAGGAGATGGGACAGAATTTTTCAATCGAAAGAGAATTTTTTTCTTTAGGGATCAAAGGCAACAAAGTAGAGTTTGTAGCTCCACCGATTTTGTCTTTTTTCCTAGTCCAACTAAGCATTTTCCTTAAATATTCTTTGATGATGTCCCAGGAAGCTCAATAGAAGTTGATCATAAATCCGTCTGGCCCTGGGGATTTGTCAGGATGTAGAGTCCAGATTTCTTCTATGATCTCATGTTCTGAAATTGGTTTTTCCATCTCCTCATTCTCTTTGTCAAAAATGTTGGGGCGAATTCTTGAAAGCATATCAGCTTGGGAGATATGGTCTGTCTCTCCACTATCTGAAAATAACTGGTTGAAGTGTTGCAGAGCCAACCTCTTGATATTATCCTACCCATGATTTTTTATTGTTGTTGTCTTTCAATTATTTGATGTAATTGAAGCTCCTTCTAATTTTTATTTGTTTGTGGAAGTATTCAATATTCTTATCTCCCCTTTTAGCCAAAGTTGCCGAGATTTTATTCTCAAAGTCTCTTCCTCTTGTCTAGCTGCTTTTAAAATTTCAAAGTTTAGAGCTTTTTCCTGAGCAATGGTTTCATGAGTGATCTCTTCCAGTTCCATTTTTTAGTGAAGGGAGTCCAGTCCAGCTTGGATATTTTTTTTGGTAATGGCAGGTTCAGAGTAGGAGGAGATAGCCCAATTTTTTAGAGCAGAGCGGACAACCTTGAGTTTTGATTCCCAATTGAAACTGGGGGAGTCGGGGAAGGTAGAGTTCCAGGCTAATTGAATTAAATCTAGAGTCTCGGCATTGTTCAACCAAAATAAGTTGAATCTGAAGGGGATAGGGCCAAGGTTTGTAGGAGGAGAAAGGGACAGGGAAATGGGTTTGTGGTCAAAGGTGGCTGAATAAATAATGTAATAAGAAGGAAGTAAATCTTTTTGTAGGAAGGTTGTACTCACTAGAAATAGATCTAGTCTTGTAGCGACGTGGCTTGGTCCTGTCCACTTGTTGTTCCAATTGTATTTCCCATTTTTGGGCGTCGGATCCAAAAAGTACAGATCTACCATCAGATCTTCAAGATTTTCACCAAAAGGGCCCCTTATGATCAATTCTCTTCTTTTTTCCATACTTTACTTCATTGTATTGAAATCCCCTACTATGATAATGTCTTTCCCTTGTAGATCTAACTTTAAAGAGAGTAAGGAGTCCCATAAATCTAGCTTATCTCTGTAATGGGTAGTCCCATATACATTACAAATAAATATCAAGTCTTGATTGGTTTTGTTTTGCATTTCTACTAGAATCCAATGAGTGTTTTCTTTTGCTAATTTGACTTTGTATTTATCTGTTTTGCAGAAAGTTGCAATTCCACCTAAGGCGCCTCTGGAGCTACTGGCCTTTCCAACACTATTTTTCCAGAAGGGAGGTGACCAGTTCATAACTTCATCTTCTGGCATCTTAGTCTCTTGAACAAGCAAAATGTCTGGTTTCTCATCATTTAAGATATTTTTCAAGGATTCCACCTTGATTGATCCTCCCAAGCCTCTGCAATTCCAAGAGACTACTTTCATTATTTCTTGGGTGTGTGAGATCCTGCTCGGGATCTGAAGTCTTTGGTTCAAGAATATTTGACATTCTGTAGAAGTTTTGTGTCCTCTATGCTTATTTTCCTTCCTAGTTCCAATTCTCTCTCCGCCTCTTGCTCTCATTGTTGTCTTTGAGATTTTCTTCCCTGCGTGGCTAGGGATGGCCCTATATCTATTGTTTCCTGGGTTTTTTGAGATGATGATTGACCTGGAGATGTAGAATTTGGATTGATTCTTCTATGCTTTACCATTTCTGCCCAATTCCCATGGGAGGGTGATCCTTCAAGTGCTTTTTCAATGTTCTCTTCATCGGTTGCTACCATATTCACTCAGGTTCCTCCAGGGGAGGCCGATCCATTAGATGCTTTCCCAATGATCTCTTCAATAGCTACTGGAGAGAGTGAAGTAGGGGATTGTGTCCTGTTGGATTCTATTATGTCTTCCTTATTCTGATTTTCCATATTTGGGATTTCTCCTTCTTCAGTATGGAGAGAGTCAAATTGGTTGCTGGTAAAGGTTCCCTTATTCTTTGTAAGTTGCTCCTGAGTTTTTTCTTGCCATTTTCTGGGGTTGTTAGCGAAGGTAGGGTTTGATTTTTTCCTTCTCTTAGTTTGTTTCCATCCCTCTTCATGATTTTTCTCATCTTCTTCCTGGGTAGATTTAGGGAAATTATTTACGAAGCGTCCATATTCGTGGCATTTTCTGCATTTAAAGCGGATTTTTTTGTAATCTGCCTTCAGATAGAATTCCCATCCGTTCATGATCCAAGAGGATATTGGTGGCCACCCACCTATTCCACTTGTACCCCCACCATTGTTTCTTTCAGTTTTCCAGTTTCCTTAATTGTAGCACATTTTACTATTTTTGGCGGTTTTTGGGTCCTAAACTTTCGGAGCCGTTTTGAGGCACTAAACAATGTTTTTTCGGCATTGAATGGTTGAGCAAAGATGCGTCCATTTTGGACTTCATATTTACCATTTGTGGATGTAGTCCTTGAAGAGATCTTTCTAACGATGTATCATGCGCGTCAAATGAAGGTGGTATGCCAAAGTTACGACCCCGGGAAATTAATGTACCAAGTTACCCAACGGGGCCCACATTCTGGTGTTTTCATCTCGTAGGGTTAGGTTTTTGTATGTGTAGGGTTTCCATTCTTTCTCAATAATATATAGGCCTTCGAGCCTCATTGTAACAGAGAGTTCAGAGGCATGTAGCCGCCACATCTCTTCTCAGAGATAAGCTACCAGCACTGTAGCTAGTTTATTTCGATTTTGTATGTAAACAAGTTTTAGTTCTTTGATTAATGAAATGAAGTGTTATTTTCGCTGCATATTTGTTTCTATGGTTATTTGTGTATTATGTTGCGTTCCTGCATAAATCCGGATCAGTTCATGAATAAATTAATTCCTTCTGGTAGGCCTTTCTCTAGATCTACTTACATGCAGATCCTAGCACAGGAGAATAGAGGGCCTTTTGGTTTGGCTTTGTCGATGAATCTGCCTAGAGAATTTCCAATGGTCTAAAGGGCCTCATCATTCCAAAAGTGGAGAGGTAAATGAGGGAGATGGACCCAAACCGACATTGTTGAGGGGACGTCTTTTTTGGATTGAAGGAGAGGTTCCATCGATTGAGTATAGATCTCTAGGTCCCATGAAGTAAGGACCACTTCGAAAAATGAGGTCTTTATCTTCCTTATTTTTGAATTAAAAAGTGTAGAAGCCTTTGCCGCAAAAACAATGTTGCAAACCCTCAACAATGAGAGGCATCCAGTTTTTAGAGATCCAGATATCCATGGATTTCGACGAAGGCCAGATCCCTGAGAACTAACCAATGAGACCTCGATCGCTCAAAGCAAGAGCTTTCATTCATGAAGCTGTTGACGTGATTTGTACTTTGGGCACAACTGCTCGTTTAACAAAAGAAGAGGCTGGAGGTAACGCAGTAGGGAGAGCCAGAGTGGAGGCAACTAAGGCCTAGAAAGCAAGATCCAATATGCGTCAAGGCTCCTCCTTCAGAGGATCAGGTGGAGGAGAGGCCATGCAACCAGGCTTGCTCAGATCGTCGTTGAATCAATCTCCACCGTCTTCAAGACGCCGTGCATGAGATACAGTACTGGTGCATGCAAATGGGCTCGGTCTCAGATCCAGAGGGGTTGCGCAAGAGCCGCATACAGGGTTGTAGAGGATCTACGCTCGTCTCTCATTGCCACAACATACATTACCAAATTAACTTCCTTGTATTTAAAAAGGATATCAAATTTTGTTTATGAAGGCAACAAGATTCACAAATTCACCATTGATCTATACTAAATTAATAAAAGGATATATACCCATGGACAATTGGTAACTCTATGCATAGAGTTCAACCCAAGCATGAAAAACCATAAAATTGGAATGCATGACTATAAGTCTACTCATGGACTACATTATACTACAAAAGGAATTAATGGAACCTCTAATTTGGCTAAGAATCCAATGATGACAATAGGGTGAAAAGGAGTGTGGAATACATTTATTTTCCTTGTAAATATTTGGCAGACAATCGAGAAATATGACCTCTGCATGATCCACTATAAAACCATTTAGAACCTTCTAAACCTCTTTGTGAGTTAAGCATTGATACAAATAGATCAACCATTCAATAATATAAAATATCATTGATGATGTAGTTCCTGAATTGAACTTAATTTTAAGGTAAAAAGTTTGTTTCAAATTATTTATCTTTGTCTTGTGGTAACTTTGACATGATTTTACCAAAATAGAAGGAATTGTTTGATTTATAATATGTGAATTATAATACAAATTCATGTAAGGACTTCCTTTCACTTTGATGGGAATATATAAAGAAAACCCCCTACAACCACCCCCCCACTCTCCCTCTCTTTATCTCTATCCAACTCCCCCTACCCAACTTCCTAACACTCCCCCCTCTCTCTCTCTATCACCCTTAACTGTACCACCCCTAACTCTTATTGTCCAGACTCTAGCGGCCCTAACTAGCTTGAGTTCCCTATTTTAGTTCCAAAATACATCGCTTAAGCAACAACCTAACAATGACAAAGCTATGATATCAATGTTAAATACACATCAATAACATATCATTGTTGTCGGTAGGGCGTCACTTAAGCAACATCCTTTGAAACTAAAAATATTAATTATTGAGAAGATCTATTGGTTTGGTTGACTCATTCTCTATGTGCTATATAAAGGTCAAGTCCCACTTTTAATGTTTTCCATAGAGTTTCGATCTCAATAATATGGGAAACACCATTGTTTTTCCTTATATTATCTCATACAATGTAAATCCTATATTTTTTTCCAACTTGTGTTGTATGAAATTTGTGTTTAAATTGTCTTGGTAATAATGTTCTCAAGCTCCTTGTTATAGCTTCAACTTTCCATTAGCATATGAATGGTACGACTTAGTATTCCTATGATGCAGGTTGCAATAATAATCCAAACTTTGAAATAGTTGTGAAGTGAATTATGAATCATGATTTGTCACCAACTCCCATGCAACACTAAATTTGGTGAAAATAATTTCATATAAAAAGTCAATGCGGCTTGGTATTCTTTTGCATTTGGAATTACTTTGAGCTCAACCAATTATTAAGATAATATGTGTATCCCAAAATATAATGACGTTGATTGGAAGGAGGTTTAATTGGTTCGACAAAGTCTAAACCCAATCCGTCTAATGATTGGAAGGAGACTTCTAAGTGATGAGGCATTTCAATAGTTGTGAAATCTATTGGCACATTGACTAGAATACTGGGAAAGTGATATCTAATTGTATATAGTGTGCAAAAATTTTAGAGTTGTTATTTTTGCAACAAAATGATCCCCATTCGGTTCATCATGGCATGCATGAAGAGTATCAACAAAAAAAAATCTCTAGCAAGTAATGTTTGTTTTTGGTTGACAAAAACGGATATGTTATATATTAGAACTCAGCACAAAAATCGCTGAAAATTGAATTTGGTTTCAGCCAATCATTACAAATTCTACTTCCTCCAATCGAAGAAACCTATCTAGATATAATAGGATCAATCTACAGGGGAATATCAATACTAACAAGCAAATTTACATATAGTTCATTTTGACCTACAGCTATAGATTTATTAGTTGCAAGATCCACCGTAGAATTGAGCTCCCTAAGAATATGAATTTTTTTTATCTTCCTAAACAATTTTGTGATGGACTTGATTCTATTAATCAATCTTGCTAATCTCTCATTCTTACATTGGTTTCCCCCATTCAATGCATGAATTATTAACCTGGAATCTCCAAAAACCATTACCTCTTCCACTCCTTTCTTCTTCAGCTGCTTGAGATCTTGCCAGAGCCCATATGCCTCAGCCATATTATTTGAATCTTGCCCTATATTCCAAGAGTACTCTATATCAGCTTTCCCATCTAGACCAATAACAACCCCGCCACCTCCCGCTCTTCCAGGATTCCCTTTGGAGGCTCCATCAAAAAACAATTTAAAAATCTTACTTTCTTTCAACCAGTTCTCAAACTGAGACTTGTCCAATCTGACTTCCCAATTTTCCAACTATTTTTTAGCCAAATTACTTTCAGCATAAATATTAAGACTTTGCAGCTAATTTTTTTCATTGTTAGTCAAATTACCTTTGTTTTTTGGAATCTTTAAGACACTTACTATCTCACTCATTAAGGCATTTACTTTAATAGCAATCTTCCACGCTGGCTGAGATTTGTCCTGAAAGATTCTGTGGTTTCGCTCATTCCAAATGCACCAGCATATAATTTTAGGAAGTTTCATCCAACAAACTCTCAGCCCTTTTTTCTAACTCAGCTCACCATTATACAAATTATCCCAATTGAGAAAACACAGTTGAATTCTGTCCAGCAAGTGAATCCCATCCTCCCAACGATTCAACACTTCCCTCCAGAATGAGATGGCATAAGGACAAATTAAGAAAAGATGGTTGATATTTTCACTAGCTTCAGAACAAAGGGGACAACGGAAGGGACCAACGAACTCATGTTTCTCCACATTCTCGCCTGTGAGAACTTTCTCATGCAACAATGTCTAGATAAACATGTCTATCTTTGGCAGCATTTTGCAATCCCATAAATAATTCCAAATTACAGGATTACCTGGCACATTAGGAACAACAACAAAATTCAGATAACCCTCAGTCCCCGAATAGCTGTCGGATCAACTTCCCCATACACGACGGTCCTTTCTGTGCTTGGCCACCGAAGCGAGACCTAACAAATGATTCAGCATAAGATTTTTGTCATTATTAAGCTCTTCAGGGCACTCAGGAATAGCCCACCTAGCCCATCGATATGGAGTACTGATTTCCCATTTAGAGATGTCCCAAATGGTTTTAATTCCCATCGCAGCCAGCCAATGATTTAGTCTTGGTAGAATTGGTGGAGGCTTCCCTAGGATTACATCCTGCCATATGTTTATCAGTTTTCCGTTGCCCAGGATCTAGTGCAGCTCTTCCTTGAACTTAGGAAGCATTTTTTTGTAGAGGTCGTAGATAGGGGAGGTATTCTTGTTCTCTTGATCAATTTCAAGGCATCTGAGCCTCAGTCTTGAGAAATATTTGCACTTTAACACCTTACTGCACCAGGATGGTTTGGAGTCAATCATATTCTAGAGCAATTTGGCTCCCATTGCCAGATTTTGTATTCTGAAGTCTCTAATTTGCAGTCCACCCTCCAACCTTGGCATCTTGATTTTTTTCCAACTAATCAATGCAAAATCCCCCCCAATTATTCCCTCCTTGCTAGAGGAATGAATGCACCAGGCCTTTGATCATGGCAATAGTTTTGGCCGGGGCTAGCAGAAGGGAGCATTGATAAAGAAGATAGTTGTTCAAAACAACTTTTATTAACACCACCTTCCCTGCCAGATTTAGCCAGGCTGTCCCCCATCCAAGAATTTTATTTTTTATTTTATCCACAATAGGGTTCCAGGCTGAGCTCTTGGGCTTTGATTTGAAAATAGGGACTCCAAGGTATTTAAAGGAGTCCCAGCTAATCACTCCATCAATTTCAAGGGCACGGGAAATTTCTGACATTTCCCTTGGATTGATATTCCAGCCATAGATCTTACTCTTCCTTAGGTTGATTTTGCTTCCCGAGGCTTGGCAGTAATGACCCATTTCGCTCTTGAATCTATGAGCTATAATCTAATTGGCTCCTCCAAGCAAGATAATGTCATCGACAAATTGCACGTGATTGATATCTTTCGTACCTCTAGCCATCCTTATGCCTGAGAGATCTCGGTCTTGCCTGGCTTGTTCCAGCTGAGACTAAGGATCGAAGCTTGGATTGCATAAAGCAGGGGAGAGAGCAAGCATCCTTGCCTCATACCTCTCGTAGCTTGAAAGAAGGGAGCAACCCTTCCATTGATGAGCGGGGCGATCCAGGGTTTGCTGATACAGGCCTTGACCCATTTGATGAAGGTTGGATCGAAACCAAATCTCAACATTACTTGATATAGAAAGGGATGGCTGAATCTATCGAAAGCATTTGCTAAGTCAATTTTCACCACCATTCTTTTATCACCATTCTTCATACTAGAATGGATTGCCTCTTGAACTAAAATGATATTGTCCCAAATTTTTTTGCCTTTAACGAAGGCTCCTTGGTTCTTAGGAATAAGATAAGGAAGGATACGTTTTAGTCTTCTGGCCATAATTTTAGTTATGATTTTATAACCAATGTTGCACAAAGATATAGGCCGGAATCTGTCAAAGGATTTGACATCCTTCTCTTTGGGAATGAGAGCCAGAAAAGCATAATTCGTGCTGCCTCCAATTTTGACACATCTCTGTGATTTGCTAACCATTTTGAATAAGTCCTTTTTAATGATTTCCCAACAAAATTTCATGAAGCTGATGTTATACCCATCGGATCCAGGAGCTCTATCGTCCTCCATGTCAGCAACGACCTCTTTAATCTCCTCCAATGAGATTTTATAATTCAGTCTGGCATTATCTATATTTTTGACAGAACGAGGAACAAGATCCATGATTTCGACGTTTGCGTTGATGGGCTGAGCAGAGAACAGATCGCCGAAGTGCCTAGAAGCTTCGGATTTAATGTCTTCAAAACTATTAATTACCCTGTCATGAGCATGGATCTCGTGCACCTGATTGTAGTTTTTCCTAGCCTCGGCCTGCTTGTGGAAGTAACCGATGTTCCTGTCACCATCTTTGAGCCATTTGCATCTAGATTTTTGCCTCCACCATTTGGCTTCTTGTCTGCATGCATCGTGGAGGTCAATTTGCATCTTTAACTCTTTTTGAATATCATCATGATCAATACTTTTAGTCTCCATATCGGCCTGATGAACCTCCAACGCTAGCGCAGCTTGGATTTTCTTTTGATTTGGAGTGGGAATCAATTTTGCCCAGGACTTAAGAGCCTTCTTAAGTATTCTAAGTTTCTCTTCCCATACAAAGAAGGGAGAGCCAGTGATCGGGGATGACCATGCATCAGCCACGATCCCTAGAAAATCCTTATGATTGGCCCACAATGGATTAAATCTAAAAGGAATAGGGCCTAGATTCTTATCGTTCCACATCTCAAGGAGAATAGGTTTGTGGTCAGATCCCCCGAACAGTAAGATTTTAGATGACGAATTCAGACCCAGCAGAAGGAAAGTGCCCTGGACCAAGAATCGATCAAGTCTAGCTGCAATATGCCTGGGGCCAAGCCGCTTGTTATTCCAGGTGTATTTTCCTTTGGAAGGTTTAACATCTGAGAGATCCCAGACCAATATGATCTCATCAACTATTTCTCTTATGGGATCTCTGACCAAAAACCCCCCTCTTTTTTCATCTTGGCTAAGGGTGATGTTTAGATCCCCAGCAAGGATGACATACCCCGCAGATTACTCCTTTCATCACGAAGGAGATTCCAACAGTTTTTTTTTTCAACATAAGAATTACGTGCGAAAATATTGAAAATTCTTACCAGAGTATTAGTTTCTTTTTGCCTCAGTGAGGTGAGGATCCAATTTGAGCTGTACTTGATGTCAACAACATCAAATTTCTTATCGTCCCAAAGTGTTCCAATGCCTCCATAGGCGCCCCTTGAGCTGATTGCGGCCCTTCCACTTTTTTTCCAGAATTTACACTAACTTGGAGAAATGCATCTTCCTCCATCTTGGTCTCCTGGATCAAAAAGATGTCTGGTTGATATAAAGAAGTTAAATCTTTCCTAGCTTCTTCCTTGACTTTGCTACCAAGACATCTGTGTTTCTAGGAGAGGATCTTCATTACTTACTTTTGGAGGCAAGAGGCATCCCTTTCTAGGCATGTCCATGCTGGCGAGTGTCTCTTGTGTTTTTCATCAACTTTTATAGGGTTAACTGGGAGCCTTGCAACTTATCCTTATGGGTGGCTTGCTCCCTTACTTCTTTTTTTGATTTCCTTCCTTTGTTTTTCTTTCTTTCTTGGGGTAGTCAGTTCAATTTCCCCTTCTTCCTCTTCTTCTTCTTTCGAATTGAAATCCTCCTCTGACTTTCCCAGGATTTCTCCTTCTTTTATCACTGTTGATCTTGCATCTTGGTCTTTCTTGGGATGATCTGAAAGGATTACTTCTGAATCCTTGCTCTCTCCATTGTTGGATTTCTCTTCTGCGTCATTGGATTCATCCCTCATCTCATTAGACTCATTAGACTTTAGCATTTCTTGAGTTCCTTCCAAGGAGATTACTCTTGGTTCTTTATTCCCCTCTCCTTTCTTTTGTACTTCTCTGGTTTTGTTTTTAGTCTTAGTTCTTTTCACCATATGCCATCCTTCCTCCTTGTCTTGCTGGATCTTAGACTTTCTAGGGCAGTTACGGATGAAGTGCCCTTATTCATGGCATCCTCTGCATTTGAAAGGCAGTTGTTCATAGTCAAGTTTTTGGAAATGGAACCAATTCCCCATAGTTAATTTTATGGCTTCTGGTAATCTAGCTTCGAGATCAACCTCCACACAGATGCGGGCACAAGCATATTGGTCCTTTGGACTTGTCATGTCAATGTATTTCCCCGGGACGTTCCCTATAGCATGGAGAGATTTAGGGTTCTAGTAGTGCATAGGAAGGTTAGAGAGTCTGACCCAAACTGGCACTGCTTTGGGGGTGTTAGCCTCGGGATCGAAGTCCGGAGTCCACCTGTTTAGGTAGAGACCTTGCAGCCCCATGAAGTAAGGCTCATTCCTGAAAATTAGATCTTTGTCTTCCTTGGATTCAAAATCAAACAAGAAGTATCCCCATCCGACTGAGTATGAGGCTAAATTTTTTGAGATTAGGGGTCTCCAGTTCCTTTGAACCCAACTATCAGTAGTTTTTGACGAGGACCAGAGCCTAGTGAATTTCCCTATCAGAGCTCTATTTGCTAGGGAGAGAGCAACCTGAATAGTTTCTTCTAGGGGGAGGGTGACTTCCGTCACATCTTGAATTCTTTTGACAAATTTCGGTGGGGCTCCCTTACCATATCTCTTGTTTTGTGAAGCTATTAACTTGTCGAAGGCATCCGAGCACAGATCAGGCGGCGGATCTCCGCCCACATCAACCACCATAGATACCGCTGTGGCCCACTAGTGCAGAGTCTGGCAACCAGTGAACCACGATCAGCATGCACTCAGAGCTGTAAGCAGACCTGTGGGAACCATAGGCTGCGAAGACCTCACAACCAACTAGCGTGAGCGATGGGCAGAGTTCCTCTCCAATTGCTAAACCCTACGGCTCAGCTCTCGATCACAGCAAAAAAAACTTCATTCTCTGGCAAGTAATGTTGGGAGTTTCATAATTCAACATTAAAAATATTTTTTAGCTATGCAATATGATCCAAGTTATTCATGTTTATATGGTCCAAGTTATTCATATTTGTGGATCCATTAGTGGATTTATTCTCATCATATTCATGCAAACCCTTATTTGAGTTTTTGGGGAATAAATATTTTGCATAAAATTTGATATCATAGCATCCTGATCCAAATACTTTAGGGATAAGGTACTTAATCAATTGTAATAGCATGCTAGAAAACAATTAGAAAAAGTGTATTTAACTCCTCTAGATCAAATCCAAGGTGGTTCCTTAATCTCTAGAAGCCTTTACATAGAGGGTATTAGGTTAGTTTGTTAATATTCTAGCTACAAGCATCGATTGCATATACTAATCTATAGATAATGTAGGCATCAACTATTATGGTCTTATAGTTTTTGGAGACCATCCAAAGGAGTCAAATATCTTGGGTCTTAAAGGTCATGGATTATTTTATGTTTTCATTGATGTATGTTTTCCATTTCAAAAGCTCTACTAAGTCTTAAATGTTTTCCATTTCAAAGTTGTTCAATTTGTATATTAGAACAATTCCTTTTTATTATACCACATTTACCATTGAAAGTTTAGAGTCCTAATTTATAGCTCCAATTCTCCAACTATGGAATTGAAAAAATTTATGAGGAAAATTGGGCTGAAGAGAGGGTTGACCTTAATTACTTGACATATTCACAAGATTTCAAATATAGGTTGATACCTTTTTATATAATAACCGTGGTCTATAAGTCTTCCTTGAAAAGCATAAACTATGGATTTGACATAACCATGAACTATGGAATATTTGGCATTAACATAAACACAATAAAAGCTTAAAAGAACAAATCTATTTATAGTGCACTATATTTCTGTTATTCTCTATCTTTTTGTCACACCACAGTTTCTCTTTAAATTTAGTTGTTATAGTGTTTTTATTGACATATATATTTTGTAGAATGGCCTCCCAGTTTATCCTCCAATGATTTAATGAAGAATCCACATATTAATATAAGTACATGGAAAAATTAATGTTGACATGACATGCTCCTTTTAATTGTCATCCATGGAGGAATGTTATTATTTATAACAAAAACAAGCCAAATCGAGTAACTAGTTTTAAGCTCTCCAAATGGATTGACACCATCATCGACCAATGAGAGTTTAACATTACATGGTTCAGCTTTAAAAATTGGCCATCTTTCCTCGATGTCTTTAAATGCAGATCCATCTCCAGGCATTCGCATGACGCCATCTACACTTCTGTGTTGTGCATGGTAATCCATAAATTTTGCAATGTTTTAACACCTGAATAGTTGTTGAAAGCGTGGAATTATTGGGATATGACGAAGAACTTTCGAGGCACCTTATTTGTTACTTGGTCAGTATGATACTTACTAATCCTACATTTAGGTCACTCACTCTTTGATGCATATTGTCCATAATATATGATGTGATCATTTCGACATGCATCAATTGTGTTATACTCCATTCCTATTTTTTTTAGAACGACACACGTGCTAAAAAAATGTGCTCCAAAAATACAAATATTTGGTGGTTCACAAATGGTTGTAAATTGGATGAATGGAACAAATGCCTTGAAAAGTTATAATCTTTAGCCTATATTTAAGGATAATCAACTTGCTTGGATAATTTTTAACATATTAACTTTTCAACATGTGTACATAGAGAGGAACATGGAATTTGATGGTCCTTTGAAAGATGGACTACACATGGATGTAGGGGTTTGGATCATAAATGAGAAAGTGGAAGGACACTCCACTTAATATTTACGTACACCTTTAATATAACCATGGGTTTGTTTAAATGTGAAGATCCATATGCATATTTATTGATGGATTATTTATGTACATTTATAAGAGCTCAATTTCACTAAATTGAAGGTTTCACACTGGTGTTATATTTCAAATGTTTGTATTAGGAAGATAATATGGTTGTAGTATTGCCTTTTTTTTATGATTGCAAATTATATTCTAATTATGATTTTATTACTCTTTTGACTTGAGGATATATATGAAACATGGAAACACATCTATTGAATGCAAGTTTGTTTGTAAAATAAAGTTTATTTTTCTAATTTTTTTTGAGAATAAAAAGGCCTCCTTATCATGATTTGGTAATAACTATTGGGGTCGATTTATAGGTCCACAATTTTATGCTTCATTGCAGATTGTGCAAGTATTGATTTTACAAGTTCACAACTTTATGCTTTAATGTCGATTGTAGATAACTATCAAAGATTCTATATTTATGATGAAAGACATGTACTTAGAAATTTGTATCAACATCCCTTTCCAAGTTTGTGAATTTGAATGGAAGATTTGCATCCAAACCATGGGGAGAATAACTACCAATCACCACTGAAATTTGTTGACCATAAAATTATGGTGTACATTCTAATAAGGTTTACGGAATTTTTAATCAAATACATTGATCATCACACATGGTAACCTTTAAATCTTTTTCATTTTGTGCTTTCCCATGCTATTAATCTCAATTCATGATATCTTGTGCACTCCAATATCATTTATAACCATGTTGTTGGGCATATAAATAGTTTCATGATTTAGTTCAATCCCCACTAGATATGGTGTTGTTTATAACCATGTTGTTGGGCATATAACTAGTTTCATCATTTAGTTCAATCCCCACCTGCTATAGTAACCATGTTGTTGGGCATATAAATAGTTTCATGATTTAGTTCAATCCCCACTAGATATGGTGTTGTTTATAACCATGTTGTTGGGCATATAACTAGTTTCATCATTTAGTTCAATCCCCACCAAATATGGTGTACTAGTCTAAGCATATGAGTTTACTACGACTCCACCTATCGCCTCTCCTATCTACAAGAAAAATCAGGTATGTTTAAATTCGGCCACTCCATATCTTTCTATTGGCATTCTTAAAAATGCTTGCTCTTTGTATGATGACGTATCAGACCTTGATTTGGCGATAGTGGATTCGGTTCTGGATAGCAGAAAATCTTTAAAATCCGCCGAAGCTCATAAGGCTCTGATTATCCCTCCACCCTTTACTGATCTTTCTACTCTTGATACTTCTGGTCCAATATCAGAATCTCCTCCCGTGGAGTTAAACCACCCTTCGCATCTTTCTCCTCTTTATCCTACTCAGCCTGTGGCCCCGCGAGACTCTACTACATTGGTTTTCGTTGCAGCGACTCCAGAGGTACGCTCACCTCTTTCCTCCCCAGTTCACCCTTCGGAACCTATTGATCCGGCCCCTCTCTTTACAGATGAGGATTTCCCTCCTCTTGTTTCCCCTGGTACTAAGCCTTTGTCTCCTTCGAGTCCCATCACTTCCCCATCATTTTCTGATCTGACTTTACAGAATTCCTTGAGTATCTTCTCATATAGAACTCCTCTCTCCCCCTCAGTTCTGCCGCTCAACTCCATTAGATTTGAGAATGTGACAATAAGGAGAAAGAAAAAATTGAAGCCTCCACTTGATGTTGTCCCGACTCCTTATACCCCCCTGTCCACTAGACTTAAAGACGCAGAGCGCTTGCCTTCCTCTCCTCCACAAAGGGTCCTTAGAGCTTCGACCCCTCTTTTTCTTAATTCATGATGCATTTCCTCTCCCTAAATGTTAGAGGCTTGGGAGGTTTAGCCAAGCAAAAAAGCCTCCGACAACTGATTTCTGTTCTATCTCCGGATGTTGTACTCCTCCAAGAGACTATGACCAGTTCATATCCTGCATTATTTGCCTTTTCAAAGCTATGTCCGGGATGGGAGTTTTGTGCTCTAAATTCTAATGGTCTTTTTGGGGGCATTCTTTCCGGTTGGAATCCAAAAATCCTCAAGTGTAAAGCTTATCAAACTGCTGCTGGTATCCTGCTCAAAGCTCTGATTCGAGGTTCTTCACTTGAGCTTTCTATTCTAAATTGCTATGGTCCCTACCATAATAGGGACTTATTCTGGAATTCTGCGGCGATTGGTGGTCTTCTTTCCTTACCAAATCCTGTCCTAGCTGGAGATTTAAACCTTGCTCTTAATGCTTCTGGAATTTGGGGCTCCAGAGCTCATCTGGACCCTTTGGGTCCTTTCTTCTCCAAGCTTTTCTCAGATCACCATTTGGTTGATGTAGCTCCCTCCTGTGCAGGCCCTACTTGGAGGAATGGTAGGATAGGGGAAGAAGGTATCTCGAAAAGATTGGATCGTTTTTTGTTACCAGAACAGCTAGTTAGCTCCCTTCCCAAGTATCGGGTTTGGACTCATAGGTGCAGGATATTTGACCATTTCTCGGTCTTATTTGATTGGGAGGATCATCAGAGTAATTGTGCTTATCCTTTCAAGTTCAACCAATCATGGTTAGATAATGAGGATTTTATCAAAATGATTTGAACCGAATGGCCTCTTATCCGCTCAGACTACATGATGGATCCTATGTTTGAACTTGCCTTCAAACTTCGTATCCTAAAAGATAAGGTCAAAACTTGGACTAAAGAAGAAACTCGGAATATGAAAGACAAGTCTGTATTTTTGGAAGAGGAGATAAATGCTCTTCTTTCTTCCTCTCCTTCGGCTATTCTAAAGGAAGAACAGCATCAAAGACTGCTCTCTCTCAAAGCTGACCTTCAAAAGTTATTGGATCATGAAATATATTATGCAAAACTTCAAAGTAGGGTCACTTGGGCTTCAAAAGGTGATGCAAACACCAAGTATTTTCATGCGGTGGCCTCAGCTCGGAAAAATCATAATGCTATCTGGAGTTTACAGGATGAGAGGGGTACTTGGGTTTTTGATGATCTTAGTATCAAATCCCTCGGGACTAGTTATTTCAGAAAGATCTTTGAAGATGACCATTTGACCAATCTTGTTGCCCAGCTTAAAATTATTCGCCTTTTCCCCTCCTATATCAGTTCGTTTAAGGCTGAGGCTTTTACTAGGCCGGTTACTATTTTGGAAGTTGCAAAGGCTCTCAAATTTTTTAAAAAGACAAGGCTCCAGGCCCTGATGGATGGCCTATGGAGTTCTACTTGACCTTTCTTGATCTCTTGGGTCCCCTTCTTGTTAATTTGGTGGAATCTTCTAGAGTCTTAGGTAGAGTAGCTCCTGCTATTAACTCCACTTTTCTAGCCCTGATTCCTAAAGTGGATCTGCCTGCTTCCTTTGCTGATTTCCGCCCCATTTCTCTCTGTAATCTTTGCTATAAGCTGATCTCGAAAATTGCGGCTTTGAGACTCAAACCCTTCTTAGATAATTCCATTTCTTCTCAGCAGTTTGGCTTTCTAAAGAACCATCAAATCCTTGAACCCATAGCCATAGCTCAGGAAGTTCTTCATACTGTGAAAATTCATAAGAGATCTGCACTCATCCTTAAATTGGACTTATCAAAAGCATTTGATCGAGTTAATTGGACTTTTGTCCGTCTCATTCTCATTCAGATTGGGGTTCCCCTTGTTGGGGTTAATTGGATTATGGGCTGTATCTCTTCAGCTAACTTTGCCGTCCTAGTCAATGGCTCTCCTTCTTCCTTCTTTCCAGCCACTCGTGGTATCAGACAGGGTTATCCCTTGTCTCCTCTGTTGTTCATTCTGGTTATTTAAGGTCTTAGCCTCTTGATTGCAGAAGCTAAAAGGAATGGTAAGTTAAAGGGTATCAAGATTTCGCCCCAGCTCTTCCTCACACATTTACTTTTTGTATATGATGTGCTATTATTTGGTATGGGCTCCTTTGAGGATTGGATGGCCTTCAAGGTCATCCTTGATACGTTCTGCGAAGCTTCAGGTATGTGTATCAATACAAATAAATCCTGCTTTCTCCACAATGATTTGGATGAGGCTTTGCTCCGAAGAATTTCTGGTATCTTTCCTTACAAATTTGATTTTCTAAACAAAGGGTTTGTTTATCTTGGATACTTCCTCAAGCCATCGGGTTATATGATAAAAGATTGGCAATGGCTGGTTACAAAATTTGAGAAGAGGATTTCACATTGGATAAACATGCTTCTGTCTTTAGGTGGACGCTTGGTTCTCGTCAGATCGGTGCTATCCGGTATCCCTGTTTTCTAGTTGTCTCTTGTTCCCATTCCCGCTACTATCTTAGATAAGCTAAGAAAACTCATTTTTTCTTTTCTATGGGGCTCTTCTACAAAATATCAAAAGTTCCATCTAGCTGATTGGCAGCTACTGGCTCGCCCGATTTCCCTTGGTGGATGGGGGATTAAGCACTTACCCAGCTTTAGTCTTTCACTAAGAATGAAATGTTTTTGGCTTGCCCTAAACAATGAAGGCATCTGGAATCGCCTCATCTCTGCTAAATATCTGAAAAACAGGCCTTTTCTTTCTTGGCTAAGGGAAAAAAGTTTCAAATTTTGGAATGCCTCGATTATTTGGAGAGGCTTTATTGATACCCTTCCGTGGATTGGGAAAGGGCTTATTTGGCATATAGGAGATGGTTCTTCGATTCGCATAGGTGCAGATTCGATAGTGGGTATGGGCTCATCCTTCATTCTGCCGAGAATGTTGAGAGATTATTTGGAGGATTATGGAATATGTACCTTAGCTCAAGCATGGAATTATACTTCCTCTGGTTCTGGCTATTGGTTTACGGTCGAGGAGCTCAATCTGATGGGTGAATGGAAATCTATTTGGGACAATTTTATCAGAGGACTGGAATATGGCAGAATTCGACTATGTGATCAGCAAGATACCCTGCTTTGGTCATTTAATAGATATGTTGGGTCTTTAACTGCTTCAGTTGGATATGATTGCATTCTCTATGCAAAAGGTTTCGAGCAACAAGATCTCGCTCTGAATTTCCTGTGGTCCCTTCGCATTCCTCTAAAAATTGTCTGTTTTTCTTGGCTTTTAGCTAGAGATCGTATTTTAACTTGGGACCATCTTCAACATAAAGGATTCCAGGGGCCGAGTAGATGCGTTATGTGTGAAATGAGTTTCGAGGATGTTCCACACCTCTTTTTGTCTTGCCCTTTCAGTGTATGTATTCTTGCGCATTACGCTGCTAAGTTTGGGTTTCCCCTTCCAAAAGACTGTTCTGTCACATTTTTCTTGATTCAGTGGTTTAACTCTCCTTTGCGATCAGCCTCTTATAGATTTTTGCCTCTATTTCTTTTCTGGGGTATCTGGCTCCTTCGAAACCAATGCCTTTTTGAGGATAAGAAGCCTGTCTTCCATGTCCTTATTTCCAGGATCGATCAATTCCTTATTACTTACCCTGCTCCTTTTAAAGCTCTTAAGGTTCGGGATATTGGTACAAAACCAAGGATGGCCTTTCCATGTGGATTTTTTGATGGAGCCTCTGCTGGGAATATTGGTGGTTCAGGCTTCATGATCTACTTAAATGAAACCCATTTCTACAGCTTCACAATGCGATGTGGAAGTAGCACTAATACTAGAGTGGAACTGTTGGCTCTTTGGGCAATTCTTAGAGTTTGTTTGCTGATGGGTTTACCCATCCAACTGATTTATGGAGACTCTTTGGTTATTATATCTTGGCTCAACAGACTATCTGCACTTGATGTTCCAGCACTGATGCATTGGAGTGTTGATATCAAAAATATGCTTCATCTTACCCCTCAGGTGATTTTCAAACACATTTTTCGTGAGCATAACTCGTTGGCAGATGGTCTCTCTAAACAGGCCATGAATTTGGATATGGGTCATGGTAATTATTCTGAATTTCTGGATGGTTTGGTCATCAATAAAGGCCATTATGTTCTTTTTTAGTCTAGCTGAATCTTTGAAATTCAGCTCTTTTTGATTTCAGCAGTGGATAGATTTTCTTATCTGTTATGTTTTGAGTCCTCTCTACCAGCTAGTTTTGCTCATGATGGTATTGTTTGATGTTCACCTTCGATATCTACACAGATTTTTCTGACTTGATTTCTTCAGGGATGATGAGGAAAGTCTACGATGATCAGACTTTATTTCTATGTTTTGAAAGGCAGTCGACAGACTTGTTTTGTATTTTTACTTCCTATGTGCTGTGCTGTTTTGAAACAGTAATCTCAATCACATAGATAGACTATGTAAATGATGTCTTTTGATTCTATTTGAATAACAAAGGCTGGTATTTTTTCCTCTGAAAAAAAAAATATGAAGTAAGAAGTTTTGAATTTTTCATTTAAAAAAAAATAATTATTTTCCAAATCAATTAAATTCCCATAAAGATTACAATCTCACATCAACATAATGGCTTGTTGCCATAAATTTGTATATCAAGCACCTAAAGGTAGCCTAGTCGGTTGAAGCTCCAAGCTAGGTCATTGGCCCTCGCCCTCTCTCACGAGGCATGGGTTCGATCTTCTAGCTCCGTTTCAGCGTAAAGTTGACCGGTATGGACCCCTTCGGATGGCTTGTTGCCATGAATTTGTATATCAAGCACCTAAAGGTAGCCTAGTCGGTTGAAGCTCCATGCTAGGTCATTGGTCCTCGCCCTCTCTCACGAGGCATGGGTTCGATCTTCTAGGTCCGTTTCAGCGTAAAGTTGACCGGTATGGACCCCTTCGGATGACCCCCTTGTTAAAAAAAATATCCATGTATACTTCAATCCCATTGCGACTAGTCTCAACCACATTGCGACTCCAAGGTAGCCTCGGGTCACAAAAGAGAAGGCGTCCAGGTCACTAGCGTTGAAGAGATCTATAGGGGTGAGGAGTTCCGAAGAGGCCAAGATCGTTTGGGAGGACATTGATTTCGGGTTCAAGAGGCAGAGATCATCACCACAAAATAGTAAGTGTTAATCGATCAACCAATAGTTGTTAAACCAATGCGAAACCATTCATTGATTTCTAATAATGTAATGTTTAGAAGGGTTGTAGGGATGGGCAAGGCAGGAGATATAGCTTTTAAAGCTTTCACAGGAACCCTCGGAGTGGCCAGCATATACCTGGGATTTAATTTTGCTGTCAATCTCTACAATGGGGTTTCCTGGCACAATGCTCAAACTGTAAGTTGTTTCTTTTATGCCAAAGTAATTCACTTATGTGTCAGTTTCTACTGATTTCTCAGTTTTTTGTTTTCTTGGGGCTTTTATTTCCGTCGAAAATGAAGAAACCCATCACTCCTTTCATTTGCAGTTCAGGCATTGATGCTGTTGTGTATTAGTTTTGGTGTTTAGAGGCGTTTCCTTGCAGTATTATATGTAAAGGATTGAAACCCGTAATTTATCCGCCATTTTTAACCGTTAGAATTATTATTATCCCTAAATCGGAATTTGTTTATTAGATAAATATGGTCGTGAAGCCCTTTTGATTGGAGAGAGTACGAAACTCCTTAAGACCTGCTTGTGCTACCTATGGCTATGATGCAACATGTCTAATTTGTCCAATTCATTCAGGACTTGCTCCTGGCCTTGCATCAGACCAAGACGTTGGGTTTTGAACCTAGGTCATCCTTGATGCAAGTGCTAAGTCTTCGCCTTGTTACAAGACCACAGGCTGACAGATTCCAGATGGTACACGTCGAACATTTGGGTTGTGTTGAAGTTTGGTGTGAAAAGAGTATTCACTATCCTTGTTTTGAAAATTCTTTTACTTTTATCAATATATAAGAGATCATGCACAAGAGCATTTTCCACGACTTCCAAGCACGAACAATAATGTCTAGGAGTATTAAAAAACAGAATTGCCATGCTGGTGAGTACAAAGTTCAAACATTAAAGATAACGAGATCAAAATCATAAAAGCTTAGATTATGCCGTTGCAGGAATAGTCCAGTGGCACGAGGATCATCTATGCCATTATTCTATTGCCCTCCCTATACCTAAGTTGGTAGCTTGGGAGTTGGAGCATTATTTTCTCAACCATCATATTCTTGCTCAGGGGACTTCTTTGCTTCTGAGATAACCAATATCAACATGGAAAACCTGTCTCTTTGGATTACCCTTCCGACAGATTAAATCATTGATGGAGCAAAGGAGCTGGCGTAAAGGGCATTAATATGTTATTTTAGTGGTCCCAAATCTCACTTTTTTAAGGTGGTTCCTTATATTGGCTCTTCTTGGACTCCTATTGCAAAAGGAAAGGTTCAAAGCTCTCCTCTTCAAAGGGGTTTTTTACACTTCTCTTGTTTGAGAATGTTGGAGACAAAGATGCAGTCTTGAAGGATGAACCCTAGTTCTATATGAATTTGGGGTTGGTGCTCAATCCATGGTATGATTCTTTCAACTGGGTTCATTCCTTGAGGGCTGAAAGTGCAATTGTTTATAGAGGGAATGAGAATGCCCAACTTTAACCCATAAATCATATGAAAATCCTTCTGAGGAAAATAGGTCATTTTAACTTGTGATATTGTCTTGGCATAAGCAAGAATTTAAATTGTTGAAACCATAGTTACATATATCATGTCAACAAATATATTGTCAAGGGTATAGAATATAACTTGTTGGCAATATCGGGGAAAATATCGAGAACAATAACATCAAATGAAAAATAACTATTTTTTAACATCTAAAGAACATATTGTTACAATAACATCAAATGAACATATTGTTACATAAATATGAAAATTCAAAATACAACTAATAAATAAGATGCATAAGATGTCAAATGGTACATCATGATCACATATTGACACTAAACTGGAAATTTTGAAATGCGTTCCTGATAGAATGATATAAAATCACATCAAATGATCGAAATAAATGTATCTTATGAAATGAATCATCATAATTAACGAGGCATCTAGATACCGTGTAGTGGAATGATAAATAATAGGAATCATCGAACCCCTCTACCCCTTTTACGGGCAATGGGCGCCACACTTCCTCTGGAATCAGTAGGTGCTTTGGATGAACCTTGGGTGGAACTGGAAGCTCCAATTGCTTGGGCTATGGTGGAAGGTAATGGAGCTAAGGTGGAAGCCCATGTGAGTTTATCTTTTCAAAGACACTTCAGTTGCGTTCACACCCTTAAGAGCGGCAAGTTTGACTTAGCACCCTAATGGCAAGTTTTTGCAGCTTTGAGACTCTACCACCATAGTGTGTCCACCACACATCTACAATGAATGGAAGGAAAGGAAAGACACCGACTTAAATTTCCACCGATTAACAAATAGATAGAAATGAATGAGTAAGTACTGGAAGGTTGAACTTTGAAGCATACTTGGCATCCTCGTGGTTCTATCTTGGATAGCCACTCCATAACCAAAAGTGCCAACTGCCAACCTATAGATATCCATTTATTTGGAAATCTTTGAGTGTTCAGAGGGAGTTAACACCATCCTTTGAACATATTGGAGAAATCCATCCATGAGTTTGGCATCAAATCGAAATCCACATGCATAAGAGAATGCGGGGTTGAGGTAGAGCCTTGCAGCATGAATGAGACGATGGAGAGTATTATTCCATCGATCTTCAGTCACACCCTATAGCTCATCTTCTCTGATGAATCCCTTCTCCCCCTTGACCTTATAGTACAAATGGATAGCTTTCTTTGCCCTATCCACACCCTTAAACTAGTATTCCATTGCGGGCTTGTCACAATCAACCAAATGAAGAACCTTAATCGAAGATTTACTAATGGCACATACCTTCTGCACTCCCACTTAAAAACTCTGATCAAATTTCTCCAGTTGGGCTATCGCTTTCCCATCAAATTTGGTGCTATAAACACAAGCAACCCAATCATCGACAATAAATATCCTATGTAACTCCATCTTAACACTCTGGAGAGACTGAATAGAAATGAAGTTAGGGCGAGTCGAGTGATTGTGGGACACACCAACTCCTTGTTCCGTGTGTATTGTATATATATATTTTGTAACACTTTGAGCTAAATCAACGACTTCCTTGATCAAAAGAAGTTTGCACTTGTCTTCTAGCATCAAATCAATGCAACGGGAAACATAAGAAGTCCATTACAAGTATGAATACCTTTGCATAAGCAACCTCCCAACAACAACATGATTAGTAGCATTATCAGTAATGACTTGGACAACATACCATAAGGCTCTCTCTTGGATAAAGCTATCCAACAACTCACGAAATAAATGTACATTTTTAACATATGCAGATGCATTGACATATTTGATAAACATTGCCCCCTTGGAACAATTAACAAAGAAATTTAGAATGGATCTGCCCTTCCCATTTGTCGAGACTCCACCCATCTGACATAACACTGCATTTAGTGATCTTCCATGATTCTTTAAACTCATATAATCTTCGGGTGCAATTGGCCTTCTCTCCTTGAAGGGGTTTCCCTTTCAAATCATCATAGGAAGTGCCCTTATACCCCAGGCCAGCAATAGTAGTAGCTTCAAACATGGAATTATAGAAGGGGTTATTCTTGGCAATGTTAAAAGGTACATCACCCCATAGAAAGCATTTGGCCACAAGTTTGTTGGCCTCGTCCTTCTCCCTTGTTTTAGTTAATGACTGAATAGAAGGTTTCCCCCTAGGTGTTGACCTCGACACAAATAAAGTCGAGGATGTCGAGGTCCGAGGGTGTTGGAAATCTGAGGTATGTCCATACAGATTTCATCAAACACTTCATGTACTCACTAGTATCAGACTTAAACAATAGGCTACTATTTAATACACTACTCATGCATTAAATACACATGTAGATAAGATGATATACTGTACAAAAAGTAAATTTGCAGCAGAAAAGCACACATAACAGCAAAATGTAAACTAAATTAACATAGGGATTTTGGTCAAACATAGACCCTGGAACAACCCCAGCCCTTGGGGAAAACTAGTCTAAGATATTTTATTGATGAGCAACAAATAATCTCGGAAATTAAATTAGTAGAGCACAACATGAAATGTACAGTATAGTACAAAATTTCTTGAAATCTAAGCACATAAAAGTCACCTTGTAAACTGTGCCAAACGTTGGCTAGGAAAATATGCACTACCCAAGATAGTCTTCCCTTTGCAGTTCACCTCGTTTTGTGTGCCCAGTCACATCATCTGTATAGCCAAGCTTTTGTGTTGTCATTTGTCTCGAAAACAAAGGCACTAGTTTTATGTGCTCACAAAGACAGTAGTACAACCTCAACATAAAAACCTACAGTATAGCCACACATTAAATGGATGTACAATCTTGGGAAAATTACCCACAACTGCTGCTGCTACACTCATTGCTGCTCACAATAACACCTCTCTTGGAAATTGAGCTTCCTTCACCAAGCCACTTCTTGGGATTCGAGCCACAAGTGAATTCCTCACCTTGGAATTTGTACCACCCTCCAACTCCTATTGGAATGTGTGCCTCACCAAAAACTCTCTTTTTGGATACTTAGAAATGAAGCCTCAAGTCTCTTTTATCTTTTCAGTAGGGTAACTCGTCATGAGTCTTCGTCTTCTACGGCTGAGATTCCATCTTAGCCACAAGATCTAAGGTTGGGATTCAATCTCATGTTCACTTAAATCTCTTAAGTGAACAACATAAAAAATTTATTTTCGAAAAGTCACATTTTGATTTTACCCTAAATATTATAAAAGTACACTTAATAACTTAAAAGTCACTTTATAAACTCAATAAAGTACATCTCACTTTTAAATTAGAAAGTCACATCATAAAGTACTTTAATAAATGCTCATAAAGTCACCTTATGAAATTTAATGAGACTCCATGTGTTCTCGCACCCCTCCACCTAGGCACCTGATGCAGGAGTACCTCCGAGCTACAAGAACTCTAACACTCCCTCTTAGCGAGGGAGGTATTGCTGGAGCTCCACCTGGACCTATCTACAATCTCTGCTCTCCAACAGCTGAAGCTCCCTCTGAACCTGAAGGTCCTTCCTCCACTTGCTCTGGATCATGTGCTGGAGATCGGTTCTAGAACATTATGAACTGGGAGTTCTACTAACTCTCCCGCTCATCCTTAAGAGTCATCTCATACAAGCTTGGTCTCCTCACAGAGCTGCAATAATCCTCTCCATTGGCTGCTACCACTGCTGCCACCGAGTTTGATTTCCCAACAGACTCATCCACTAGTCGAACCCATACTTGGTATGTCTTGCCATCACGTATGCCTAGCAATCTCGTTGCACCCAAGCCCCCACTCACCAGACACATGTACACTTGTCCTTCCAAGTGAAGGATTGCATATCCGTCATCTTCCAGAGCCCACATTGAGAGCAAATTCTTTCTTAGCTCTGGAACAAACAACACTCTGCTAATCTCTAGATTGTTGAATTTTTAGCTACTAACATAAACTGATAATTATGAGTGTAAATTTAAAAAAATTCTTTTGCATAATTACACATGAAAGTGTCAGCCATATTGAGTAGTATGACGTTAATCAATTTCAACAGTAAACTAAATAGAGAAGAAAGTAAACACATCACATCACAATGAACATGCATAGCAGACACCATAAATTACCTTGGGAAAACCCTATTTCCTTCAAAGGGAAAAATTCAACAACCTTTCTTATGATAGATTCATGATAGAAGAACACGTATACATCAAATGACCATGATCAACAAAACTCATTCACATAAGGGTATATAGAAACAAAGAGACTGAGTACTTATCTTTTCATTTAGGACATGAAGCTGCATTGCCATGTGGACCACATCAAGGGCTATCACAAAGCCCTAGTTTAGCAGTAGGAGCTAGTGCCTCTATCTCTCCATCACATGGCGCCAACCTTTATCCATACAACCATGGGAATCAAGACAAGGCAAATTTAATCTTAGATCTAAAATGTAGCATGAAGAGAGCCCTTTCAATGATGACTCTAGCCCTTGAGAAACAGAGCTGACACTTTGTGGTAGCCCTTTACAAGATGTATATAGCCTGAGTCAAGAAGATAGATAAAGTGCTGCTTGTAGATGAGAAGGTAACCTTAAAAAGGTAATCGTTGCCACTAGTTAGACGGATCAAATCTTGCTTCAAGAGAAAACTAATATATATAAGATAGAGGGCTTCCTGTAGATGAAACCTTGCTATCAAACCTTGACCACTTCCACCATTGATCTCAGATACCAAGAGAAGATTTTGCCTGCAAATGATGATTGATGCCCACCAATCAATTCGTCCAAATCCTAACTTTGCCAATCAATCTGAACTGAGACTGAGGCTGCCGTTGACCAAGATGAAGCTGCAGCTAACTTTTGAGACAATCGTTGACCAAATTGAGACTATAGGACCTCGGTTTCTTGATTATGGGTCTAGGGTGATTTGTAATAGACCTCAGATGCTTGTATTGAGCCCTTATAAGGCTGCATGATATCATAGAAGACTAGAGTAGCCCTAACTAGGACTCTGTTTGACTGCAAATTGACCTTGGATGCTCTGTGGTGACCTCGGTTGCCTTGAAGATGACCTCGACAGTCCAGAATGAGACATCGGCTGCCCAGCTAAGAACCTTGAATGCCCTGCTGTAACTTTAGATGCCTTGTTACTACCTTTAGGTGCCCTGTAGGTGCCTTGGGTGCCTTCGGGTGCCTTGTAGGTGCCTGCTATATAAGCCCTTAGGGTTGTCGAAACATGGATTAAGCCCTAGTTAGGGTTCAGATGCTAGATACGAGCCGTAACAGGGCTCTAGGAGTTGGTACAAGGACTAGTTATTGTTGCCGGGTACTAGAGTATGCCCTAGTAGATTGCGACTACCTCACAAAAAGAGAACAAGACCTCTACGGCTGCCTTCCACAAGTTGGCCCAAGCCTCAATGATGAAGAGAGAGAGAAATCTCTAGCATAAACCCCATGAATTTGTCTTGATGGATCATATATAAATATCATGTGAAGTATGTCTATCCAATGAGAGTGCTTCTCTATTTATAATTTATCATTGGATGAGACAAGGATCAATAAATCCATAAGATCAGGAAACCACCTTTCAAAAACTACTTTTCGTAATTTTTAATTTTATCGATTAAAAATTACTTCAATACTTTTAATTTGGGGTCTTTTAATCTTTTGTGGTCTTTAAACACCTTTAGTAGGGTTGATGACGTTTTACTTGGTCTTTTAACCGATTCTCCTTAGTCAAGTGGGGATTGAACCCTTCTCTTGAACTTTATGGCCCACACATGCCAAATCATCATATACAAGCAATTAGATCATTAAAATCTCCTCACCTAATCTCTCATGAAAGCTTAGATAAGTTTTCTTCTAGCTTCTCTTGGTCTTCATGATCAAATTTGTCCTAGAACCCTTAGGGTCTTTCAAGACCTTATGGCTCGAGTCCTTGTGACTCAACCATTAAGTATTGGTCCTCTTTTCAATGGTCAACTTGTCTTCCAGAATCTTCACCGTAAGAAAGGTTTTTTGTTGATGTTATCTCCTTTGCATGAGGAGATCTCATGTCATCAACATCGTGGTCCCTGACTAGGTTCTCACAGCCCAGAGAATGGCTCTCGATGCTGCCCAAAAATCAACATATCTGTCATCTTCTAGAGCCGACATTGAGAGCAAATTCTTTCTCAGCTTTGGAACAAACAACCCTCCGCCAATCTCCAGATAATCTCCAAAATCGAGTTGGAATAGGACACTTCCAACTCTTTCTACTGCATGGGTGCATGCTTACCCATCTTTTGCAAGTATAACTCTGTCCATATTTCTCAACTCTAGGAAAATTGTTCGTATTCCTGTCATATGGCTTGCTGCTCTACCATCTATGTTCCATGCTCCAGGGTCTAATACTCTTAGCTACATTGCTGCCTGAAAGAACTGAGACAAGCGAGAATTCCTTCTTGAATTTCTTTGCATACTCTTCCACTTCAACTGAAGTGGCAACCTCAAACTCTTCTTTCTTCTTGTTGGGAGTCGGGACAATGCCCAGCATAGTGACCATAACCCTGGCAAGCAAAGCATCTCACTTTGCTTAGGTCCTTCTCGGACTTGGCTCCACTGCTCGAGCCTCCCTTCTTCTTCCCGCCCTTAGTTGCAAGGGCCATATTCTCCTCATCATTCCCTTTCTGCTGGCATGTGTGAGTGGAGATAGTTCTCTGCTCCTATGCGAAGTCGTTCCAAAGTCTGGACCATGAAGGCATATGCTCTTTGATGACAACTTCATGTGCAAAGTCATGCCAAGGTTTTGAGAAGCCATTCAAGGTCACTCTCACCAACTTTGCATCATCCACCACCTCGCCAACAACACCTAACTCATCACATCCCTGTGTAGTGCGGGTCAGGTATGATGAAACATTGTCAGTTTTGGTCATTTTAACGTCTCTTAGCTTCTACCTCAAAACCATTTTTCAGTTTTCATTATTATCCTGAAACAACTTAATCAGGGCAGCCCACAGCTCATATGCATGCTTCTTCCCGGTCACATGAGGCATGAGGTGGTCTTTCATAGCATCGTTAAGAATGCGCCTTGCCTTTACATTCTTCCTGTTATACTCATCCAAAAGAAAAGAATCAGAAAATACTGTGTATACTTCCCTGGTTATCTCCCATAGCCCAAGCTCCTCCAATATCAAGGTGACCCTCTCCTTCCATGGAATGAAATTCTCTGCCCCACAAGTCTTTCCTCATACCTCAAGCCAAGTGTCAATGACATCTTCATAGACCAACCAACAACTCCTCAACTCAACTCTGCTAAACAAGGCAATCTCTGCCCGCTTGTGCCAAATCAACTCTTCTCAGCTGTACAACCAATAACTCTCTTGCACACACAGCTGCTACAGAATCAACCTTTCTCAGGCAAATCTCTTTCACTCTCTGCTATACAAACAGTCTATTATCTTCTCAGAACCTGGCTTTGATAACATGTTAGAAATCTGAGGTCTGTCCCCATACATATTGCGTCAAACACTTCATGTACTGACTGATATCAGACTTAAACAATACGTCACTTTTTAATACACTACTCATGCATTAAATACACATGTAGATAAGCTGATATACTGTACAAAAAGTAAATTTGCAGCGGAAAAACATACATAACAACAGACTGTAAATTAATTTTAATATGGGGACTTTGGTCAAACATAGACCCTGTAAAAACCCCACCCCTTGGGGAAAACCAGTGCAAGAGATTTTATTAATAAGCGGCAAATAATCTCAGAAAGTACACCAATAGATAAATATAGCATGAAATGTACAGTACAATACAGAATTTCTCGAAATCTGACCACATAAAAGTCACCTTGTAAACTGTGCTAAATGTTGCCTAGGAAAATGTGCACTTCCCAGGACAGTCTTCTCTCTGCAGTTCACCTCGTTTTGTGTGCCCAATCACATCATCTGTACAACCATCTCTTACTGCTGTCATTTGTCTAAAAAACAGAGTCACTCCTTTTCTGTGCTCACAAAGACAGTAATACGTCCTCAACAAAAAAACGTAAAGTACAACCACACATTAAATAACTGTACCATCTTGGGAAAAGTGCCCATGCTTTGGGAAATGTGCCCACAACTGCTGCTGCCACACTCCTCTCATTGCTGCTTACAAAAACGCCTCATCTCTTGGAAATCAAGCTTCCTTCACCAAGCTACTCCTTGGGGATTCGAGCCACAAGTTAATTCCTCACCTTGGAATTCGTATCACTCTCCAACTGCTCTTGGAGTGCGTGCCTCACCAAAAACTCTCTTTTTGGATACTTAGAAATGAAGCCTCAAGTCTTTTTTTTCTTCTCATTAAGGTAACTCCTTGTGACTCTTCTTTCAATGATTGATATTAGATCTTAGCCATAAGATCTAAGGCTGGGATCTAATCTCATGTTCCCTTAAATCTCTTAAGTGAACGAAATCTCTTAAGTGAATGATATAAAAAAATTATTTTCAAAAGGTCACATTTTACACTTAATAACTTAAAAGTCACTTTTTAAACTCAATAAAGTACATCTCACTTTTAAATTAGAAAGTCACATCATAAAGTACTTTAATAAATGCTCATAAAGACACTTTATGAAATTTAATGAGACTTTATGTGTTCTCAGACCCCTGCACCTAGGCACTTGATGCATGAGTACCTCCGAGCTACAAAAACTCTAACATAGGGCATTGTGGAAATTGTAAGCCATGTGGATGAGGATAAGGAATGTATTTCACTCACCCCTGAGGCACCTATGGTTCCTATGCTTTTTGATTGTGTTCTAGATGCAAGTTCAATTCTCAATTCCCCATTCTCATCCCTCTTCCTAGCCATGTAAAGAGGGGATTGGTTTGCAATATGCATAAGTTCTAAACTAGTTGTAGAACAAACCTCCACTTCATGCTTGACAATATTGGCAAAGTGGTATTTCAAGCGGTAAATTTGTAATGTCCTCTTCTAAATAAGAATCTGAGACACCCGTTAACCTATTTAAATCCCATAGGTTCGAGCGGGTATCAAGAAAAGGGAATTGACTGAGGACATATAATACAAGGAACATAAAGGAACATCTCTTTAGTATTATTAGGTCATCAGTATATTAGAAAAGGCCATCAGAGCAAATATCAAAAAGCTAAGTTGCCAAGAAACTTGGGTACGGGGACGGGGACTGGGACGGGGACACCACTTTTTGAAACAGGGGACTTGGGTACGTCAGGGGTACCCAAGTAAATATATATATATATATAAATAATAAAAAATTAAATCAATTTTGTTTTCACTAGTATTCAATTTCAATAAGTAACAAGTACAATTAACATGCACATTGCTTCAAAGTTTATAAATCATTGATATAAAGTGGCATTACATATGAACCTTAAGTATAAACATGGCAGTAATTGATGGAGCTTTTGGTTTTTCAAAATTAGAAATATGCACATGCATAGAAACTTCTGCACAAACATCAACAAAGTAGGTTTTCTATCATTCATTAAGGAAAACGAATATGGTATGTGCAACAACATTGGAACAACTTGCACAAATGATCAACAATAAACACAAACTGTGCCAAGAAAAATCCAATGACAAGATCCATAGTCATAAAGAATAAGGCAATCTTCTAGAAGAAACAGTCTAAGAATAGAAACCATCCCCTCCAATCTAGATAGTGCCATGTCATTAACTTAAAGCACAAACCTTTTAAGTCTAAGACAACCTAAGCTTGTCCTTCCTCTCCTTTGCCTGTATCCTCTTCTTTGCGCCACAAGTTCTCCTCTCGCAGGCTTCAACAAAAGTCAAGACTCAACTCTGCGTTGGGAGAGAAGCAGATAGGCTTGCGGGATCTTAAGAGGGTAGGGGGCCCACACCTATCCCGTCCCTCTTCGTAAAGGTAACGTTTTTATAAAAAATATTTTTTTTTCACATACTGGAGTTTCCCCAAAGTCCCCAAAAGTAGGGGATGGAGTCCCCAAAATGAGCAAAGTTTCCTGTTTTTGGTCCAAAAGTCCCCAATACTTGGGGACTTTGGCGGGGACTTTAGGGGACGTCTATGAAGTACTCGATCCGGTTTCTGGGACTTGGGGACGGTACCCGAGACGAGGACGTGAACGCAGCCCTTGGGGACGGGTACCCCTGCAACACAATCAAAAAGCATGTGCAGCATGCAATGCTTATTTCATAGTACATAAGTCAATGAGCAATTAGGTTTGCATGTATGCAAAAGTAAAGCCATGCAAACCCTAAAAGTTATATGCAAACCCTAAAAGCTATATAAGAAGATAAGTTGAACGAAAAGGCTATCTATGATTATTATTCACTTCTGAGTTTGGTTTCAAGAGTAGCAACAACAATAGCCGCAACAACAAGTTGGGGTTGGAGACGTGAGTCTTCAACTAGCAAGTGTTTTCGACAACGAAATCTATTTGCCCTAATCACTTTTCGGATAGATCACTCAGATCTATCATCAATATCTGAAGTTCATTACTCTTAAGAGATTCAACACACTGAGAAAGACAAATTCATAGGGATCACGCTTTTACTGCTAGGGCGCATTGGAGATACAGGGAGTAATTCGCATAGATCCATAAACTTCTTACTTGCTCTGCATGCTACTTCTATCATCACCGGAGGGGTCATATTATTATATAGGGAGACCATCAAGCAATCACTGTTCATCCACAGATGTTACAAGCAGAAACGTAGGAGGCAAGGGCGTCCTCCTTTCTGAGCAAATCAATTCGCTACTGACCTTAGAGGAAGCAAACCTTGCGCATGTGTCAACCATTATCTTCAGAGAGGCCATATAACACTTCCTAGAAAGTTTCGGCATCAACTATCAAGTATTGAAGCTATTATGAGGAGATCTCTATCAAAGAAGGATGTTTTTATTATGCATGGGCGTCACCTCTGAGTTGGCATTGCGTTTTTGGAGATCTAGTGGATGCATGGCGTGCATGTCTTTTGTATGATGAAGAGCCTTCACAACGATAAATATCGGTATGTTTTTTTTTTTTGACAATAACTTAAGGGTAGATTAAAAAAGAGCCGGAAAAACAGCTTCCGGGGACTGAGTTACATTGGTAGAAGCCTTGAGCGTAGCCAATTTCTCTGAAATGAATGACCGGGACCAGAAATTATGAAAGGAGCAAACAATTTTCCAGCCTGAGAGGAGCAACGGCCTGCAGGCAGTTCCATTGAGAAGCATATAGGATACAACGCCATTGGAGAGCAAGGAGGACAGAGCAAGGATCCACATAAAGATAGAGAAGTGGCAAGAAGGGCCCAGCAACCACTTTGACAGATGGAAGATCTTGATAGGCAGACCGAAGTCATTTGAAATCTAGCTTGGGGGGGAAATTCGATTTCCAAAGCATTAAATCAACGAAGAGCTCTCCAATGTAGACTGTTGCACCTTTGAGTTGAAGTCGTCGTTTCCCTCTAAGGAGGAGTCAAAATATTTCTTGAGATTATCCAGATCGATGAAGAGGGAGTACAGATTGTCCCCTTCAGAGCCAGAGTAGAGAGGAAGCGTGTAGATCTTCGCCTTGAGTTGAACTTGGCGCTTTCCAAATGCTTTCTAGATCGGCCGACCTTTCTTTAAATCCTGACCAGCCCCATAGAAGCCATGTTGTGGATGGAGGAGGAGGGGATCGAGTTCAGAGGTGAGAGGGTAGTTTACAAGAGGGAAGGAGGTGCAAGTTTTAATAAAGAGCTTATTTGAGGACGAGCTGTGGTCACCGTTCTCACAATACCAAGGAAAGAAGGAGAGATCACGAGATTCCAAGGGCCGAGAGTTGCAGGAGAATAAGTGGAGAACCACGTCGTAGTGAATCAGAAGATCGCAGAGGACAAGAACAGGCCTGTCGATGTCAAGGGATGGTGCAGAAAGACTCAGTCCCATTTTCTGTAATAGTACCCTTGCTCAGGAGCGTGGCCTGATTGGCTTCGAGGTCAGCAATACTGTTGAGATGACGTAAAATATGGAAAAAGCTTATAGACTGGAACTTACTAGCTAGGCTCAGAATTTTCTGGAATATACGCTTCATAAGGAGACTAGTAGGCCGAGACTTTGTGCAGATGGCCTGCACCACTATTCTTGAATCACCAAACACAGAGATCTTCCGAATGTTAAGCCTAATGGCTTGCCTGAGGCCTTGCCACAGGGCATAAAACTCAGCAAAGTTGTTAGACTCCACTCCCAGTCCCCAGGCATAGGATTATCGAGTGGAGCCAGAGGGGAAGAGGAGCACTCCTCCCCCACCCGAAGGCCTTGGGTTGCCTTTTGAGGCACCATAAAAAAACAAACAGTGAACCCCCAGCGAGCACCTCCATTTAATAAAATCAGCTTCTTCCAGGTGGATTTCCCAGTCAGCTAACTTTGGCTGCCTGGCAATGGGAGAAATTTGGGCAATAGGAGTGATGGCTGAAAGCCAGTTAAATTCCATATCATCCAAAGGTTGAAGATTGTTGAGACCCAGCTTATGATCCAGAGCCTCTCCAAGGAAACTTCTTGCTTTGAGAGCGACCTGTGAAGGAGTGTTCTCCACATTTCTGAAGAGCTTGTTGTTCCTTTCGAGCCACAATTTCCAGATAATGAACTTCGGTATTAACATCCAGTCTGCTTTGAGGAGAGCCTTTTTGGAGAGGAGAAAGGGAGAGGACTTAGCCCATTTGGAGAAGAGTTCTGCTGTTGAGTTAGGCACAGAAAAATTAGAGTGATCCAGGGAGAGGGCTTCTCTCTACACTTCTCTTGAAAATGGGCAGGAGATCAGGAGATGATCAATGTTTTCTTCATTTTTTTTACACAGTGGGCAGATTGAGGGCCCTTCCAGACCTCTCTTCCTGAGGTTTTCAGCAGTGAGAATACTTCTGTGCACTACATTCCAGCAAAAGAGGTCCACTTTCGGAATGGACTGGATGGACCAAACAAACTTCCATTGGATTGGATTTGGAGCTACATGAGGAATGGCTAGAAAAGAGCGGTAGCCTTCAGCTGGGGTGTAAGCTCTAGATTTTGTCCCCCATCCTCTTTTGTCACACATTGATTGATTAAGGGGAGCTTTGCCATGCAGCAGATGGCTAAGAGTCTTTGCTTCTTCTTCAAGCCAGGGAGGATGGCCACTTATCTTCCAGTCAATCCAACAATTGTCGGAGTCCCAGACAGAGAGATCCCAAAGGGTGGACACCTGCTGATCTTTGAGCCAATGTTTTATATTCTGCACTTCAAGATTTTGCCCCAAAGGCTCGTCTCCCAGGATTGAGTCTCTCCAGACATTGATTTTTTTTTTCGTTTCCAGGAATCCAGTACAACATAGTTCTGAAGTGATTCAAGACTTTGATACATAGTTTATAAATTGGGGTGCCTTTGTTGTGGGGTGGGTTATTATCTAAACACCGCAGCCGCTGACCGGGGAAGTATTTTTTCCACAGGACCTTTTTGCTCCAGCTTGATCTCCCGGAGATTAGCTGCCAGAGGAGCTTTGTTCCCATAGCTAAGTTCTGAACTTGAATACTTCTTATTTGGAGGCCTCCTTCACTGTAAGGTTTTTTAATTTTTTCCTAGCTGACAAGATGATGTTTTTTCAGATTGCCTTTTCCCCCTTCCCACAGGAATTTTTTGAGAATGCTTTCAATCTTATTGATGACAGAGGCGGGTGCCAGAAGAATGGAAGTTTGATAGATTGGTATGCTGGAAAGAACTGATTTCATCAACACCAATTTTTTTGCTAGAGTCAGCCAACCAGCTCCCCAATTCTGGATCTTTGCTTTTAACTTGTCAATGATGGGATTCCAATTCCCTGGTTTGATAGCAGATTTGAAGATTGGGACCCCAAGATAAGTGAACGAGTCCCAACTTTGTGAGCCTTCCATTTCCAGCAGTCTAGAGGCTCTTCCCATTTCTGCAACAGAGCAGTTCCAGCAATAGATTTTGCTTTTTTGCAGGTTGATTTTGCTTCCTGAGATTTGGATATAGGTTTCAAGCTCGTTCTTGAAGCTCCTAGCAAATTGGATACCAACACCTCCCAGAAGCAGCGTATCATCTGCAAACTGGGCATGATTAATGTCTTTGACATTATGAGCCATTCGAAGACCAGGTAGGGACTGGATTTGCTGACAGTTATTTAGTTGGAAACTGAGAACAGAGGCCTGCATGGCATAGAGGAGCGGAGATAGGGGGCAGCCTTGTCGCAGCCCTCTTGAAGCCTGGAAAAAATTTGTTGATCTCCCATTGACTAGAGGGGCTATCCAGGGGGCACAGATGCAGCCTTTAATCCAGTCAATGAAATCTAAGGAAAACCAAATTTCTCCATCACCATGAAGAGATAGTCATATCTTACCCTGTCAAATGCATTGGCAAGGTCTAGCTTTACTACCATGCCTTTCTCATTTCGATTCACGCTGGAGTGAATGGCCTCTTGCCTCTTGGACAAGGATAACATTATCAAGAATTTTCCTGCCTTTTATGAATCCTCCTTGATTCTCAGGTATGATCCTTGGAAGAATTTTTTTCAGCCTGTTTGCTATGATCTTAGTAACCAGTTTATAGCCGGTATTGCAGAGGGAGATAGGACGGAACCTGGCGAAGCTGGAAGCCCCTTTCTCCTTCGGGATCAGCGCTAGGAAAGAGGAGTTTGTGCTCCCCCCCAGCTTGTGATGAATTTGGGAGTTCCTTACCATCCTCAGAAGGTCATATTTAATTATATCCCAGCAGGAAGAAAAAAATCTGGCATGTGAAGCCATCTGGGCCAGGAGCGCTGTCCGGATTCATATAAGATAGAGCAGATTTGAGTTCTTTCATGGAAACAAGGGCAGCGAGAAGATCATTATCAGGGCATTGAACCAGATTGGGAATGAGAGAAAGGGGAAGAGCAGAGGGGTCTAAAGGCTCGGCAAGAGGGGCAGAGAAGAGGTCGTGAAAATGGGAGAAGGCTGCTTGTTTAATGCCTTCAAAATCTTTTATCAGATTGCCTTGATGAGTGATTTCTTTCACAGTTTTGAAGTTTTTTCTAGATTCAGCTTGCTTGTGAAAGTAAGCGATGTTTTTGTCACCACTTACTAACCAAAGGCTTCTGGATTTTTGACGCCAGTGCTCTTCTTCTTCCCTGCAAGCTTTGAAGTAAGCTTTCTGAAGGCTGCATTCTGTCCGGGAGATACTATCAGTGATAGGGGCAGATTCCATGAGGATTTGGTGGCTTTCCAAGGTAGCTTGGGCATCTTTACAGCAAGAAACCGGGGAGGGGAGGAGCTTTGCCCAGGATTTCAGATCATGTTTAAGCCGTCTGAGCTTTCCTTTGCAGATGAAGGATGGATTCCCAGTAATCTTTTGGTTCCAGGAGTTAGAGACCAGCTGGTAAAAGCCTTCTTGATGGATCCAGAGGGGGCTGAATCTAAAGGGAATGGGTCCCAGGTTTTCTTCAGAGATAAGATCAAGGAGGATAGGCTTATGATCGGAGACACAATTTGGGAGAATTTTGGAGGACGCATAAAGCCCCAGAGAGAGAAAGGAAGAGTGCACCAGAAACCTGTCAAGACGGGCTGCAATGTGCCCAGGCCCTAGTCTTTTATTGGTCCAAGTAAATTTACCCTTGGAGGGTTTGATATCAACGAGGTCCCAGCCCAGAATGATATCTTCAGCCCATTCCCGGGAAGGGTCTCTCACAATGGAACCTCCTTTTTTCTCGGAGGCTGCTAAGGTGACGTTTAGATCTCCTGTAATGATAATATTTCTGGGCATGTGGGCATTTAGGAACAAATCAATGGACTCCCAGCACTCTTTTTTTTCTGCTATTGAGATAGGAACATAAAGGTTGAACAAACTTACATGATGACCCGAATCTTTATGATTGAAGATGGTGAAGATCCAGTGCGTAGTACTATGAACAGAAAGCAAATCAAACTTGGAGGAGTCCCAGTATGTGGCTAGGCCTCCCGAGGCTCCCCTGGAACTCACAGCTTTCCCAGGGCCTTTTTTCCAAAATAAATTTCCAGCTTGAAGGGCAAGGTCACCTTCCAATTTTGTCTCTTGGACGAGCAGGATCTCAGGCTTATTGATTCTGACCAAATCTTTCATTGCTTCAGTTTTCTGGGTACTGCCTAGTCCTCTACAGTTCCAGGAGATGTACCTCATTATTTACTTTGAAAGGGGGCGGCCCCTTTAGAGGGCTGGCCTATCTTCGATCTTGTATTCATCATACTTTTGAGGGTTTTTTGGGAGCCCTGCAAGACATCTGCATAAGACTTTTCTTCCCTTTGCTTTTTCTTGGATTTCCGGCCCCTTGGGTTCTTGACTGGGGTTGCATGCGAACTGCTCGACTCGGTGACTCCTTCGTTTGAGAATCCTCCTGGATCAGATTCAGCTGCTGTAGGTTCCTCGTCCACTTCTCGAGTTTCTTCACGGATAGAGGGGCTCTTAGCCCTAGGGGTCGCAGATACAGGTTGGGGAGGGATTTCCCCTGGCTCCAATGAATTCGCAGCTTGGGTGACGGGTATTTCCTTGGGGCTTGCGGTTTTAGGGAGAGTGGTTTCCGGAATGAATATAAGCGGAGGAGGTTTTGGGATGTTTAAAGCAGAAGTGCTTGCCCCTTGGACCGAGTTAACTGGAGACGACTTCGAAGGTTGGTGCTGGACTGGATCTTTCGGTGGGACTTTCGGATTTGATTTCTAAGTTGCGCTGGTAGCTCTCTTGTCATTCGTCTTGGAGGGAGCCTTGCCTTTTTTGACCCTCTGCCATCCCTCCCCTTCTTCTGTCGGCTAGGCTTTAGGGCAGTTGCGTTGAAAGTGTCCGTGTTCATGGCAGTGCCGGCACTTAAATGGAAGCTGTTCATAGTCTAGTTTCTGGAAACGGTTCCAAGAGCCTACCGAGAGCTTGACGGCCTCTGGTAGCCCCGCTTCCAGATCCACTTCAACATATATTCGAGCACATGAATATTGGCCTTTGGGCTCGGCTTTGTCAATGAAGCGTCCTAGGGCATTTCCTATTTTTTTCAGAGCTTGAATGTTCCAACAATGGATCGGAAGATTGGGGAGCCTAACCCAGACCGGAACCTCTTTGGGAACATCAATAGTGGGATCGAAGTTCGGCGACCATCTGTTGAGGTACAGACCTTGAGAGCACATGAAATAGGGGCCGCTCCGAAAGATAAGATCACGGTCCTCTTTGGAGATGAATTCGAAGACGAAGAAACCTCTGCCCACCGGGTAGCAGGTGACACTATGTTTCAGTTGGGGTCTCCAGTTACGCTGAATCCAATCGTCCGTGGTTTTTGGTGAGGGCCAAAGCCCCATGAATTGGCCCACCAAACCTCTTTCAGCGAGAGCCAGAGCTATTTTGATCGAAGGTTCCTCTGGCAAAGCGATTTCGGGTACTGCATCTAGTTTCTTGATAAATTTCGGGACCTCATGGGTCACCGGTTTCTTCTCGAGGGGGCCAAGCAGTCTTTGGAAGGCTTCTTCCACAGAGAACGGGGAGGAGGGAGGGGGCTCCCCCCCCCAGGAGAGGCCATGGGCGCGGCCTGAGAAGGGTGGGACGCAGGCAGCGGCCAGCAAACGGCTTCCCAGCTCAGCGATCTCCTGCGGGCATTAAAGCCGAGAGAACCTCCGAGTCAACCGAGAGCGTTCCAAAAGTACAACCGATAAATATCGGTATGTTAGTCAAATCTTACTGAGCCCTATTTCCTATTTTATCTCTAGATTTGTTATATTTAGGGTTTTTTGGCAAATAACATATTTTGCATGCAAAACCAATTATTTCTCAAACACATTTGAAACACATAAACGACAAACAAATCTTCCTTACCCATTGGTATAAGGATAGAATATCAGTTGGGATATTACATAATTCCGCTATAAATCTCCTTTCCACAGTTTGTTATTCAACCTTTGGCTATTATGGGTGTCAACTGGTTCACCATACACCCACATTGGATCCAATAGCTTTGGCATTGTGTTGAGTTGAGATTAAACGTATGGCACAATTTTTTTTTAAAATAAACACAAAAGAATGCTTGAAAATGAGTTGAATGATCAAATCTTCCATTGAAAGACAATCTAAAGAGGTATATATAATGGCCATTGAAAACCCTACACTAAATCTAGAAAAACAACAAATTTCAAGTATAAAATTTAATACATACCCAAAAAAATGGAGAAGAGGGATTGCAGTGAATCCCCACTTCACAATTGCTCCTCTAATGGCAATGAGAACCCTGGATTTCCCCTTGTTCTATTGATGCAAAATGGTCACAAACCTTCTTGGAGTTCAATCCTCTTCTTCAACAATGCATAATGACTCCAAAAAAACCTGATCCATGGCCTTATTTCCCAAATTTTGCACATCTTCAGTGAGCAGGGTGATATTTTCAATTGACTCACAATATATTCTGAATTTATCATGAGTCAATGAATGTCTTGCGACGCATTCAATATATATCTTATATTGTGATTTTCAACTGTTGATATGTCTCAGCCCTAGTCATATTGCAGTGTATTACTGATATATGTAACTATGGTTGAAACTACTCAATGGTGTAAAATATGATATGTTATGGTGTAACCTGGTCATAAGACTAAATTTTCATGTTTGAACAGTTATGGATACCTGCAGATATCAAAAGTTCCATTTATGGCCTTTTTATGTTTGAAACTATCATGTTATTCATGGCATTCTAGATAGATATTTTATGACAATATCCTTTGGGGCAATGATGTATAGGCAATATTTGAACTTCAGAAAATTTCCCCATGGAGCAGGTGACCGTGTCATAGACTAGAGGTTGGGTTGTTCTCAAAATTTTCCTTTTTCAAATACAAGGATCGAAGGTTTGTTGTCCTATTTATTAGGGAGTTTTTCTTTCATAGATGCTGCTTATTGCTATTGGACAACAAGCCACTTACACCTCAGTGAAAATTACCTATGGATTATGTTTATACTCAATGATCTGCACATCCATGTTGTCTCTACCAATCAAAATTACCAGGACGTGGATGCAGATACCTATATGTATTAGAGTATCATTTTTTTGGAAAAGCACTTCTTATATTATACTGATTATCTACAGAGAGCAGAATCATTACAAAGTTTCTCTGATGTCAATCTTTTTGCAATGGCATGATATTGTGTTGACCCCTTGTTGGAGATAATGGTTGTATTTAGAATTTAGAAGTTGGATCTAATAATGCTTACTAATAAAGTGATATAATAATGCGGCATTTAATGTAATAATTAATGTAGTGGTTATTAGTTAGGTTTTTGCAGTTACGTAATGTACTCCTCTCTTTCTACCATATAATGAGACAGTGCATCATCTAATGAATGAATGAATCCACTCTTTCTTTTTTCTTTCTCATTATTATTTGTATTCCTATCCACACCTATGTGAATAAATCCGCTAGATGTTTATTAGAGTTTTGGGAGCCCTCTGTATAATATATTTGTCATGCAAAAATAGAAATGGTTATCTTGATTGGGGCCCCCAGTTGTTGGGCCATTGAAGAGAGTGGTAAGCGCTTAGTGGATTCACCAGAAAGAGATAGCCAGTTCGGGAATAAAATACAGAGCAACCTTGGGCTTGGATAGCCTGAGGAGCCATCTTGGAGTCGAGCTGCCATAAGGGATTTAGAGATGGGATTATGTATGAGCTGTCAAGCGAAGGTATACCCACCACTATTAGTGTCCCCTGTGACCAGTGAAGACAAGCTGTTGGGAGATATTTGCATGAGTGTGGTGGTCCACAAAGAAATAATTTAAAAGTGAATTTGCCTTGTTACTTGTAGCAGACTGTCGTGGGAGCAAAAGCCTGGACAAATTAATTTCTGTAGAAGAGTCCAGTCAATTGAGAAGAACATATGACAGATTGCTTGGAATATGCATGACAGTAGTGATGCAAGTAATTTTTTTGATTACTGCTGTGTGTTGGAATTAAATACAAAACGATTTTGAAGAGGTACATTTGTGTTTAGAAATTAAAAACTAGGTTTTTGAAGTTGATGGATAAGAATAGTCTTTTTCTGATTTTCTGGGCACAGAGCTTAAACATTTTCTAAAGATTAAAAATGGCTAGTTTATCAACTTTATCCCATATGATGTTGGATGGAAACGAAAATGTTAATGGTTAGAGTTTTAAATCATGAAAACAAAAGATGTGAAGATTGGGAAAAGAAATCTGGAGTGAAACAACTGATGTGAAGATTGAGAGGCTGATTTGTTGATCAAACTCTCAGTAATGAATGAGGTGCTTCCCGAAGTTTAAAATGGTAATGATGCATTTGTCATCTGGGGGAACCTATTGAAGAGGCATGAAACGTCAGACGAAGGTAGAGAATTTATAGGACAATGGAAGAAGAAGATATGGTGGTTATAACTTTGAAAAGTTTGCCTTCTTCCTATACAAATTTTATTGAGACCTTGAACATTACTAGTACCGATAAAGAGCATTACTAGTACTGATAAAGATCTGACATTTGAGCAGTTGAGCACAAAGCTTTTCCACCAAGATAGATAAAGTAGTTGGTGAATAGTAGTGTGAGTGATGATTTTGAGGTAGCACTTGCTACGAAGTTTAAGAGCAACAGCAGGAGACAGAGTGAAGAGAATGATGGTAACTCTTTCAAGCTAGGTAAAAGTAGAAAAGCAATCAAATTCTTTTATTGTGGAAAATTAGGGCAAATAAGTAGAGTTTGCAGGAAGCGGTTGTGGGATGAAAAGCACATCCAAGAGCATTCTCTGATGAACAATGCAAAAAGAAACATGCTAATGTGGTTTAACACAAAGAGGAGGATTTCTATGTGTTCATAAATCATGACTATAAACAAGGATTCAAAAAGTGGTAAGTTTTATTGGTATGTTGGTTCAAGTGCTTCTAGACATTTTACTAACAATATTAATTGGTATACTAATTTTTTATAGGATAAATCTCAATCTGATTTTGTTGTTGAGTGGTGGAGGAGAATACAAGGTTAAAGGAAAAGGAACTGTCTTAAGAAGTAAAAAGGTAATGATTAACGATGTCTATTAGTAGTATATTGAAGCATAGCCCACACTTAAATATACATTTCAGCGATAATAGGTGTTTTATTGTTGATAAGAATAGAAAAAAGAACGTTACTATGGGTGTGGAAGAACATTGTTTATTTCGATTGCTAAATGTTGAGAATGTAGGGTTAGTTCAATAGAAAGATGGCTGTAATTCATTGAAAACTAGGCCAAAATGACTAGGCTAGAGAAGAGTCAAGTGATCCAAAGCTTATGAAATGAGGCCTTAGATGATGTTGCTGTTGAAATAAGTTCGACTCAACAAAGAAAAAGGCAAACATCAGGTATATTATGCATGGTTTACTATAAGTTATAAGAAGATCCTCAAGGAGAGTGTAGGTGATGTGGTAAAGAAGAAGACCCTTGGGGAGGGTGAAGATGATGGTGCTTCCTTGTTACCGCTCAAACTAGCATCTTTGTGCAAATCAAGGCTATGTAGGCCTAGTGTTATGGCGGTAAGCTCGGGGAAAGTTAGACCCAATTTCACTATAGTCTAACCTCTCAAAACTCTAAAACCCAAGGGGAGACCCTAATCAATGAAAGATACCTGTAACCACCAACAAACCACAAATATCTTCCATGACAAAATCTTAATAGCTATGATCACTGCTTTAATGGAGTCGAACAATATTAAACAAGACATAATAATCAAGCAATAATGGAGTTATTCACTTGAACACAAATTCCAAGTAATATCATGCCTTTCAAGGCAATTTCATGTCTCCCAAGGCAATGTCACACTTCCCAAGGCAACCACTCAAAAAAGTGTGCCCTTAAGGAAAAAGAACCCTAAGTAGGGCAAATAGAGAAGTCCAAGGCCCAACAAAACAATGGAGAACTGCTTGGTGGAAAGGTCTCCTGAAGCAAGTTGATAAAATGCTAGCAAACAAACCCTAACTCAGTCCAAAACACTTCAAAAGCAACATTAAACTAGGGTTAGGAGATAAACTTACCAACATTAACGAATAATGATCAAGATAGTGCATTTTAGGTCACCCTTGAGCATGCGTTATTAGAACTAGGCTAGCATCAACTTAGCATGTGCAAAATAAAACCCTAGAACATCATCAATTCATCCTACTAGCAAAAAGGGCATCCAAGAGAGAGGTGTGCATAGCTTCAAGTGCTCCAATATACCAAGAGAAAAAGAAAAGAATACATAATTTGAACCCTTGTCCATGATTTACAAATGAAGTGAGGTTGCCTTATTTATATGAGACAACCCTCAACCTTTTACAAATTTGAGCGTACAAAATTAATGACAAATTATAAAATTTAAGGTTAGTGCACCCACAAACTAGGGACTAAACCATACAGTAACATAAAATAAGAATAGAAACGTGCAATTAGGCTCCACCAAGTGCAAGGTGAGTGAAAAGGAGGGTGTCATGCCTCAACTAACCCCAACAGATGCTTGTCCCTCAATGCCCTCTTTTTTAGCAATGCAGGCTTCTTCTTTAAGGAATGACGTCATGGGTATGGAGATTGTTGCTGCCTTTCACACACACCTAGGGAGAACATGGTAGAAATCTTCAAGCCACTCGGTGTGTCCTTGGGGGCAAGTCTCGAGTTAAGGCTGTCACCTTGTTCTTGACTCCTTCGTTTAGGCAAACTCCTAACGAAGCCAAGGGGGGTAGACCCTACAAGTTACGAAGGATGGTTACTTAGATGATGATGGTATTAATTGAGTAAGTCTTTTAGGAGTTTTGATTTAACAATTGTAAACAACAGATAACATGATGAGACAATCACAAATAAGCACGAAATGACACCCAATCACATATAGATTGAAAGAAATAAACAGTTGACCAATGCCTTAAAATGGATTCAGATATAATTAAGAGTGCTTGCAAGTGCTGGAGTGAATGTTGTGCAATTGTATCTTGGTACATTTAAAATTAATGTGAAAAGATGAGTGAATTAAATTAGGCGGGGGAATTCCAGATATACCCAGGGGGTACTTGGAGTATGTCCAAAAATAACAACCGCTACGGCTACCCGCAAGGAATGTGTGGGCTGAATGGAGTCTTTAAGACTGTGTTCATAATACACCCGCTAGGATGTAACAAAGATCGATGCCTCAAGGTCACTATCCAGTAGTTCCCACTTCCTTTGGGTATTTTGCCATTGTTTACGGTTTAATCGAGGTGTTGGATTTTTGCCTGAGGTGGTTAATTGGGAAAGTGAATCCTAATTATTTTAGTCACTCGCGTTGCTTTTGATGCAGCTTGACTGATCAGACGAATCGCAGCCAAGTGCAGAGCATACACACCGGAGTCTTGTCAATTTTAGTAAATTTTAAGAGTGTGTTCTTGTTAAAAAAAAGACCCTCCAGGAATCTCTTTCGGTCCAAGCAGACCTCAATCGGGAAATCAAGGAGGGGTTAATTTTACTACTTGCTTGTGAAAAAAAACAAAGAAAATAGAAGCAAAAATACACACCACCAGTTTTCTAATTAATCCTACCATGATCCTCTTTCACCTTTCGGTTCAATTGGGGATTCGTGGGATAAGTATTAGTATTACTTTGATTTCAAAATATGGAATAATGACAAATATGATCAAGGTAGACAATCCTGCATGACAAGACTGAGCTAGAGCAAAAAACGGGAAAAAATGCAAAAAAATGAAACGTACGCGGATCCCCCCAGGGGGGGATGGAGAGTGGGCTCGAAAGAGCCTACTTGAAGCGATTTTTTATTATTATTAAGGGTTACAATATCAGCAAACTAATTTGCACTGTGGTCCTTGTTATCTGGGTTTCAAAGGCTTACAACAAGCTTACAACAAGCTTAAAAAGAAGCACAGCGGTGGGGGAAGCCTCTGGGAAGCTCTGGTTTGCCCAAGAGTCAGAAAACGAGCAGAGTCTCTTTCTCTTTTTGTTAAACCTGCTAAAAAACAGTGAGCAATTAAAATCAAATGTGCCCAAAGTGCCCAAAAACACTTTAAAAGTGTTTTGGGTCACCACACTAATTACCGGAAAGAGACTAAGTTAAAAATTGTTAAAAAGGGCTAATTTAGTTTTGCAAAAAGGAACCAAGGAAAGCAAGCTTTCCTTGGGATCTTGGCTTGCTATTCTGGTAGCCAATATGATATGCACTTTTCTTGCAGAATTTAAAACTTTAAAGAACAAAAAAATGAAACTACCTTATGAGCAAGCTACAAATTTCCTTTATAATGCTTGCAAAAGAGGGTAATTTGAACTAGATCTCTTCAAATATAACTTTGCATGCAAAAAAGATCTGAGATCTAAACTTAGGAAAGGATCTTGCTAACTAGATCTATATATGATTTTCTTAATGAGATCGATCTAAGCGATAAGATTCTTAAATGGTAACCAATTTGAAGAAAATTTAAATTTTGAAGGAGGAAGAGGAAAAGAGAAGTGCTTGTTGTTGAAATAGATCTGCAAAAGAAACTTGTCAGTGAAGCACCGAGGGCCACAATCTTCGCAATGTTTATTGGAAAACCAGTGGAATCAAACTTGAACCACAATTCTTCCAATCACGGCAAACCTGCAAGCTAATAATAAATCCTGCAAACAAAACCATTAAATTTGAAGGGAGAAATAGATGACATAGCATGAAAATAATCTTATTTAGCATGCAAATATTAGCTCATTCAAACATATGTAGCAAAATAGGAGTAAGTAAACTTACTTACAATGATCTATTCCTATGATTCCAATAATCATTCAGGCAGACAACAGTTTTAATGCAAAAAATGAAAAAATAGCAGTTCACCTCAAAAGCAGCATGACAATGATGATCGACACATGAAAATTACTCCACAATTTAGCCTCCAAAGCTTCTCTTTTATTCCAACAAACAGAATGATCAATACAATATTACACAATAGCAAGCACCTAGAACATCATCAATTCATCCTACTAGCAAAAAGGGCATCCAAGAGAGAGGTCTGCATAGCTTCAAGTGCTCCAATATACCAAGAGAAAAAGAAAAGAATACATAATTTGAACCCTTGTCCATGATTTACAAATGAAGTGAGGTTGCCTTATTTATATGAGACAACCCTCAACCTTTTACAAATTTGAGCGTACAAAATTAACGACAAATTATAAAATTTAAGGTTAGTGCACCCACAAACTAGGGACTAAACCATACAGTAACATAAAATAAGAATAGAAACGTGCAATTAGGCTCCACCAAGTGCAAGGTGAGTGAAAAGGAGGGTGTCATGCCTCAACTAACCCCAACAGATGCTTGTCCCTCAATGCCCTCTTTTTTAGCAATGCAGGCTTCTTCTTTAAGGAATGACGTCATGGGTATGGAGACTGTTGCCGCCTTTCACACACACCTAGGGAGAACATGGTAGAAATCTTCAAGCCACTCGGTGTGTCCTTGGGGGCTAGTCTCGAGTTAAGGCTGTCACCTTGTTCTTGACTCCTTCGTTTAGGCAAACTCCTAACGAAGCCAAGGGGGGTAGACCGTACAAGTTACGAAGGATGGTTACTTAGATGATGATGGTATTAATTGAGTAAGTCTTTTAGGAGTTTTGATTTAACAATTGTAAACAACAGATAACATGATGAGACAATCACAAATAAGCATGAAATGACACCCAATCACATATAGATTGAAAGAAATAAACAGTTGACCAATGCCTTAAAATGGATTCAGATATAATTAAGAGTGCTTGCAAGTGCTGGAGTGAATGTTGTGCAATTGTATCTTGGTACATTTAAAATTAATGTGAAAAGATGAGTGAATTAAATTAGGCGGGGGAACTCCAGATATCCCCAGGGGGTACTTGGAGTATGTCCAAAAATAACAACCGCTACGGCTACCCGCAAGGAATGTGTGGGCTGAATGGAGTCTTTGAGACTGTGTTCATAATACACCCGCTAGGATGTAACAAAGATCGGCGCCTCGAGGTCACTGTCCAATAGTTCCCACTTCTTTTGGGTATTTTGCCATTGTTTACGATTTAATCGAGGTGTTGGATTTTCGCCTGAGGTGGTTAATTGGGAAAGTGAATCCTAATTATTTTAGTCACTCGCGTTGCTTTTGATGCAGCTTGACTGATTGGACGAACCGCAGCCAAGTGCAGAGCATACACATCAGAGTCTTGTCAATTTTAGTAAATTTTAAGAGTGTGTTCTTGTTAAAAAAAGACCCTCCAGGAATCTCTTTCGGTCCAAGTGGACCTCAATCGGGAAATCAAGGAGGAGTTAATTTTACTACTTGCTTGTGAATAAAAAACAAAGAAAATAGAAGCAGAAATACACACCACCGGTTTTTTAATTAATCCTACCACGATCCTCTTTCACCTTTCGGTTCAATTGGGGATTTGTGGGGTAAGTATTAGTATTACTTTGATTTCAAAATATGGAATAATGACAAATATGATCAAAGTATACAATCCTGCATGACAAGACTGAGCTAGAGCAAAAAACGGGAAAAAATGCAAAAAAGTGAAACGTACGCGGATCCCCTCATGGGGGATGGAGAGTGGGCTCAAAAGAGCCTACTCGAAGTGATTCTTTTTTATTATTAAGGGTTACAATATCAGCAAACTAATTTGCACTTTGGTCCTTGTTATCTGGGTTCCAAAGGCTTACAACAAGCTTACAACAAGCTTAAAAAAAAGCACAGCGGTGGGGGAAGCCTCCGGGAAGCTCTAGTTCGCCCAAGAGTCGGAAAATGGGCAGAGTCTCCTTCTCTTTTTGTTAAACCTGCTAAAATACAACGAGCAATTAAAATCAAATGTGCCCAAAGTGCCCAAAAACACTTTAAAAGTGTTTTGGGTCACCACACTAATTACCAGAAAGAGACTAAGTTAAAAATTGTTAAAAAGGGCTAATTTAGTTTTGCAAAAAGGAACCAAGGAAAGCTTGGCTTGCTGTTCTGGTAGCCAATATGATATGCACTTTTTCTTGCAGAATTTAAAACTTTAAAGAATGAAAAAATGAAACTACCTTATGAGCAAGCTACAAATTTCCTTTATAATGCTTGCAAAAGAGGGTAATTTGAACTAGATCTCTTCAAATGTAACTTTGCATGCAAAAAAGATCTGAGATCTAAACTTAGGAAAGGATCTTGCTAACTAGATCTATATATGATTTTCTTAATGAGATCGATCTAAGCGATAAGATTCTTAAATGGTAACCAATTTGAAGAAAATTTAAATTTTGAAGGAGGAAGAGAAAAAGAGAAGTGCTTGTTGTTGAAATAGATCTGCAAAAGAAACTTGTCAGTGAAGCACCGAGGGGCACAATCTTAGCAATGTTTATTGGAAAACCAGTGGAATCAAACTTGAACCACAATTCTTCCAATCACGGCAAACCTGCAAGCTAATAATAAATCCTGCAAACAAAACCATTAAATTTGAAGGGAGAAATAGATGACATAGCATGAAAATAATCTTATTTAGCATGCAAATATTAGCTCATTCAAACATATGTAGCAAAATAGGAGTAAGTAAACTTACTTACAATGATCTATTCCTATGATTCCAATAATCATTCAGGCAGACAACAGTTTTAATGCAAAAAATGAAAAAATAGCAGTTCATCTCAAAAGCAGCATGATAATGATGATGATCCACACATGAAAATTACTCCACAATTTAGCCTCCAAAGCTTCTCTTTTATTCCAACAAATAGAATGATCAATACAATATTACACAATAGCAAGCCTTTCTTCCCAGCCCTAACTAGCTTCAAGAAGGGAATGGCAGCTTCAATTTATAGCCAGACTAGCCAAGAGGGGCGCATGTCTGACTGAAGGAGAGATTGTAGCTGATGGAGAGTTAAGCCGAGCCTGATCTGATGATGAACTAAGTCTAACTGGACTGGAACTGCAAATCGGAGTGACACCTCACTCAGTGAATTGACCCATCCATCAAACCACTGCCAGATTGATCCACACGTGTGGAGGAGAGAGAAAGGAGGGCGCAACCACCAAATTTGCATGAGCCAATTAAGCTTCTCTTCAGCCTTGATCCATGCCTTCAGTTAAGGAATGACAACTCCCGGTCAATCTGAAGCCGATGAGATTGATTTCAATCAAATCGGAGCAAAATCCATTGATTTAGGAATTTGGATTTGCTTCATTATTTAATTAATTTTTAATTAAATTAATTAATATTTGATTTTTTTGGATTTTCTTACCTGAGTGATGGAAAAATCACTCAAAACTTAGGAAAAGTGGGTTTATGGGTTTATCGGTTGCTCTAAGTTAGAAAATGAGCACCCCCATGACTGAAACTGACTTTTAACCCTACTTTTATTACAAGACCAATTTTTCCAATTAGACTATTAAAAAATAGTCTAAGTTTTGTGGAAAAATTAAATTAAAAAATTAAAAAAAACAAAACCTAGGGGGACTTAGCAAATGTTCACATGACTCGACCATAATGCTTAGCATGCTTATACATTGACACACAGACTCTAATAACCTCAATAGGCCTAAATGTCAAGCCGACCACCCCAACTTTGGAGGTATTGAGTGAAAAACTTAAAAATTATTAGTCATTTATTCGACAACCAATAATAACCAAGGGAAAAAACACTCTGGGCTGATCGGATGACAAATACAGTCCAGGAGACCGAGTCTTTTATAGACACTACCATGCTAGAACATTTTATTACAACTCCCCCAAGGGGGTGTGAACATGTGGTAAATAAAAAAACACTTCCCAAAAGCAAGTCTGAAGGTCTTTTGAAGTCCGAACAAATCATCTTTGTCTGTTTCACCAGGCCCACTTGATAAAACCACCAAGTACAACCTAGGTGGTAACAAGAGACCAAAAGGAGGGTTTTGCATCAAAACAATAGGTCCAAGTGGGAAAAATTAGGTGTGCTAAATTGGGTATGACAACCCTTGCATGTGCAATCACCTCCACAAAACAAAATATGTGTGGCCATGTGTCACTAAGTCACATGGGTGATGGAGTTAGCAGCAATCGAGAGCCAAGGTAAGATATGGATGAAAGTATGTCTTGAATGATGCTCATTTTCCTTATATATAGGTTAGGGTGTTTGAATAACATAACGTGAGTCAAACACTTAGGTTTACTTAGGAATAAGATTAAATAAAGTGGTCCAAAAATAAAATAATAAAATAAATGGTTCAAGAATTAAAAATAAAATCATAAGGTAAGTTGGTGTAACAATAAGAAGAAATGGTCAAAAGATAAAATAATAAGAGGTCCAATGGTTTTATAATAAAACCATGGTCAAAAAGATTTTTAATAATAAAAACCATAAAGTAAATGGTCCAACCTAAGAATAAAAATTACTTAGGTTAGTGTACCAACATTAATAACAAAGGTACATACATAAAATAGTGCTAGGATCAAACAACCCACATACCCACAAGATCAAGGTGGACCAACGTTTACTTTTTACCTATAGGACCAATAAGGCCAAGGACTTTAATCTTTTCTCCTTCTCAAGGTACAATATTATATATATGTTTTTGTCATCATTGTATAAGGGAATGATCCAAACAGATGGTACAATCCTCAACACTGCTCCTAAGGGTTAGGTGCTAGGGACATCGTCAAGGGGCGGCCAGTCCCATGAGAAGCAACCTAGTAATAACCAATTAGGAGAGGGGATATCATTATCTTCCATTCTTAAAGAATGGCTTTCAGCCCTAGGCCGTGTTTCAGTCTCACACTAAATCATGTTGATCAACCCCTGGACCCTGACTGGGTCTTGTTGGAGTATCGGTACAACCTCCTCATGGTATAACCGTCACACCTTTGGGAATATAAAAAATGTGGTATAATTGCCATGCCTGATCATAGGGCCTTGTGCTAGGTTTCAAATGTTCATCAACATTTGTAGGTTTTGGTGTAACGACAAACCTTACATGGTATCAGAGCACAGGTCTTAGGTTCAATTCCCCCGAGCTTCGCCGGAGGCAGGGTGTTGGAGTATCGATACAACCTTCTCATGGTATAACCGTCGCACCTTTGGGAATATAAAAAATGTGGACTAATCGCCATGCCTGGTGATAGGGCCTTGTGCTGGGTTTCAAATGTTCATCAACATTTGCAGGTTTTGGTGTAACGACAAACCTTACAGGTCCTACATTCTCCTGGAGAATGGTCCTCAGTACTAAGCCGAGTTTCAGTCCCAGACTGAAAGTTGATCAACTACCTACAGGACTTACTTGGACATCGCGTCTCCCGTCAAAGACCAGAATATGTCTTTGCCTCTACCTGCAGGATCTACTTGAACATCGTGTCCTAGGTCCCAGACCATAATTCCCTAGAGCCACTTAGGGGCCCTAGCCACATGCTAGGGGCTTTGCCATGGCATCAACCTACTTGGTCCTAGACCAAGAACCTCAAGACAGTACTAGGGACCCTAGGGTACTTTCTAGGGTCTTACTTTGCCCTAGTCAACTGACTAGGGTACCATCCTCTCTAAGAATGGGTCTCGCAGTTGCATTAACTTTAACAAGAAGGTCCTCCCTCTTTATATCTGCCCTTATGCAGAGATCATAGGGTGCATCTTGATCTTGACATCATATAGAACATGTACTTCTAAAGTGTAATGGCATCAACATATCATCCTCATGCAATATCATACATGCATTAACACAATCTAGGTTAGATCATAACCCTAGATATGAGGTCATGGAAATTTTTTTGCACTTGCAAACTCTTTATATAACAAAATGATCAATCTAGAAGTTGTTATGATCATGAAGGCCCACGAAGAGTTAGTTTGACTCCTTACTCACCTCTGAACTACATACTTGAGGTAAATCTTCTAGGATTACTAGTCATACTTGATATACCTCTTTAAGGAAGCAAGTTCATAGCTTACCATCATCTCTTGATGTCATAATGACTAGCAACACCACAACCAACTAATGCATGTATGAGGCCATCCAACTTTTGATTCCTCTTGTGGCCAAATGTTCAAATCCGTCTTGCTAGCTTGACAAACTTCTGCTAAGATCCTTCTGAGATCAAGTTAGTAATCATAACCTTATCTTAGGATCTATGAAGACTTTGATAGGCAACAACATAAGAGTTAGCTACAAACCGTAAGCTCTAATACCATGTTGAAATTTTGGGGTTTTTCAAAAAAATTAACTAACTTGTGCAACAAATCAAATTAAGTACCCAGAAGGATGAAATATAGCAGTGGCAATGCAAGATAATTTTAAACATAATTTTCATCTTTTTCAACTTTAACTCTCCCAAAGGTCCCTATGTCAAAGTTGAAGTGTACAATAATACTAAATAACAACAATTGTAAAAGATATACTAATGCACAAGCTAAACCAAACTAGTAGATAACATCAATAACAAAGAAAAAACAGAACTGGTTTAGGCCTTCCTTGTACTCAGATATCTTTTCCAAATCAGACCTTGTCTTTTGAAGACAAGTCACTAAGGAACAATGGACATACCTGAGAGAGAGATAGATAGGTAGATGTAAGGCAAAGTTAAACAACGAACAGACCTTGAAGTGTTAACCAAAATAGTCCGGAAATGAGGATGAACTTTCAAACCTTTGCTGCTATAAACAATAGTCTTTTTAGGACAATCATATATCAAACACATGACAACACCTTTCAAATGAGTAGAGGCAACCTCAATCCATACACTAGCACCCTCAAATTGTGGCAACACATAAAGGTACCCTCTAGACAAACTTGTCAGCCTAAACAAGGACCAAGGAGACCCTAGATGGCTCAATCCAGGTCATAGAAAGCACCAACAAGATCACATCCAAATCAAGAAGGTCAACACAGGTCATAACTCAGATTCTAGCAGCCCAACAAGGTCACGACTGAGTTCTAATAGCCCACAGAGGTTACAACTGAACCCAAACAACCTCTAAACAGTCATGGCCGAGTTTATCAATCCAACAAGGTTCATGCTTCAGATCTAGCTGCCCACAAGGGTCACCGGCTAGATCTGGGCAACACACAAGGTCATGGTTCAATCTGGGCAGCACAAGGGTCACGGCTTAGAATGGGTAGCCACACAAGGGTCACGACCCACTCAAATGAACAACATCAAGGTCACGACCCACTCTAATGAACAATAGCAAGGTCACGACCTAAGTCTGGAAGTCACAGCCCAAAATTAGCAGCCCACAACAGCTTCATTGAGGTCACGATTGTCCCTTAGCAGCCTTAATACAGTCACGACCTGCTTATAAACAACAGGAGCAACTTAGATAACGAGTCAGCATCCCTAACAGGGTTAGGTATGGTGGCAGCCCAATAAAACATGCTTTTAGCAACAACAAGATAAATCAAATAACAACATCAAACCCTAGATGTCAAGGCAAGGAGCAACGACACACCCAAAGATAATCAAAAGAATAGATCTTCATTTCTCTCTTGTCAAGACACATATAAAATGAGGTTTAGGACTTTTTAATTTATAGACTTGAAAGGTCTTCTAGACGGTTCATCTTCTAACCCTACCTTTTAGGAGAATTAAAAAAATAAACATAAAATAATATTATGTTGACTTAAGGTAGGATACCAATAGTCAAGTGGTCATACAAAACAATAAAGTTGAGTTGACTTAGGATAGGGTACCAATGGTTAAGTGGTCATAGAAAATAATAAAGTTACATTGACTTAGTATAGGGTACAAATGGTCAAGTGGTCATACAAAATAAAAACAATAGAGTTAAGTCAACATAGCAAAAGGGTCAAGGTACCACAACCAAGATGGGCGCTAGGACCAATAAGAAAAACATAAGACCACAAGTCAACAAGAGGGGTCACAACAAAGTGGGAAAACAATCACTTCATCCACAACATTGAGGTGTACCTGGTACCATCAAGGTGGGGAGACAACCCTTTTACCCACAAGACCAAGGTGTACCATCAAGGTGGGGAAACAACCAAACTTTTATCTCTCTCTCAAGGTATACTGTTCACGTGTTTTGTACAATAACTGTGAGTTTTATCATCACCATATAAGGAAGGTCCAAACTGAATGATGGGATCCTTCGGTCCTCCAAATTGCTCCTAAAGGTCAAGTGCCAGTGGCATCATCAGGGGGTGGCTAGTCCCTTGAGAAACAACCTAGCAATAACCATTTAGGAGAAGAGGACATCAGACATCATTATCTTGGTCAACTAACCAAGATCCACCTGGTTAACTGACTAGGTATGTACCTGCAGGAACTGCTTGGCCTCAGACCAAGAATTTGCCTGGTCCTAGACCAGGAAGTCTTTGTCTCAACCCGCAGGATTTGCTTGGTCGTCATGACCAAGAATCTGTCTGGTCCCAGACCAGAATACCCTAGAGACATATAGGGGCCCTAGCCACATGCTAGGGACTTTACCATGACATCAACTTGCTTGGTCCTAGACCAAGAACCCTAGGACACTGCTAGGGGCCCTAGGGTACCTTCTAGGGACTTACTCTGCTTGGTTAACTGACTAGGACCCCTAGTTAACTGACTAGGGTACCATCCTCCCTGAGAATAGTTCTCGCACCTGCACTATCCTTAACACAATGGAACAACACCTATCCCCAGACTGATGATGATGAAGTAACATGGGAAAAGGATGCCATATGACTACCACTCTTCCCACCAACAATAGAAGAAGAACTTGGCACAATCGAGCTAGTCCTAGGCATGTGTGCCTCATCTAAATCCCCAACAACAAAAGGATCCGTAGAATCAGCCAAAGAGAGGTTGGCCATCAAGCAGTCAGGGGTATCCAAATCTGCAACCTCAGGATTCACATCACATAGCTTCCAAGGATGCTTGCTATAATCTGGCCTTGATCGAGAGATGAGGCAAAGATTTGTGTGTATGTACACAAGATCTTCCATCTTTGTCGATTGAATCCTGTTTCCCTTGATCGAATGGATGAACCCATAAGTGCTCCTGTTTCTCTTTGCTGCTGAAGAACTGCAAACCTGTGAAATAGCTCTATATGCAAGGGTCTATAACTATGAAGCTTGGGCACCACAATACCCACACCATGCAAGAGTTGTCATAGTTCCTCTATCAGATAGTGCATTTACATTGCCAAATACACCACTCCCTGTGATGAATGAAGTAACTGGTTCTTTAGCTTTGCAAGCTCCAGGTGATCATAAGAAATCTTTGAAATAGCTGCTCTAAAACCATTAGCCACCTCATTGTCTTTGTGTGGGGCCTTCCTCTTACCCCCAAATTTAGCCAAGTAGGCCCCATCATAGTACTTTGGATTTAAGGCGTAGGCTAAAGCATGTAGATTGGTATTGTATTTGTTCCATCTACTAATGATGATGTCTTTTATGGAACCAAACAAAAGAGGGTCCTTCTCTTCTTAAATTCTTTCCAACAAAAGGTTAGTTCCCTCATAGATGTCACCCAACATAGGCACATCCGTATCAGTGTCAACAAATCAACAAGTGGCTCCATTATGGAAACAAAAAGCTTAGCTTGAACCCACCAAGCCTCATCAATTGTACCTCTAACCTGCATTGCTTTTTCATTGTTGCTTTGTTTCCATGTCTGCCACCGTGGACTAACAACCATAAAGAACAAAACTTCCCTCATGTCTACTAACCGCCTGATCATTATGTAATGCGATGCAAATCTAGTTTCTCCAACATTAAGAAGTTGGAGTCTATCAAATTCCCTATACATAGCTTGTGCATGTTGGTGGTTAGTGATACAAATTTGAATCTCTCTTGCTTCCTCACGTAGTTTTTTCATTCATTAGACTTCAGTACCAATCGATTTAAAAGCAAGATTTAAACTATGGACCACACAAGGTATCCAAAAAATATGGCCATACGTTGCCCAAATAATTGTCCCAACTGCTTTTCATAAGCGTGCATTATCTGTTATAACTTGCACAATATTTGAAGGCTCCACATACTCGATTGATTCTGAATTTTTTTCAGCAATCCATTCAATAGTCTCCTCCTTTCTTGAAGCATCTTTTGCTCTTAAGAAGTTTGGGCCTACAGGAGACATGACAATAATGTTCACCAATGTCCTACTGGTTGTATCAATGCAACCATCATATATAATGGAGTCACCATTGCCACTCCAAGAGGAACGAACTGGTGCCAATATATTCTCCACAAGCAATTTCTCCTTCCATAAAAGGCTAGTGCACACCTTTTCAAAATTTGGTCCCATGTAACCCCAAGGAGCCTCATTCAATGCCCTTAGCATGTCTTGTCAATATGGAGAGGGCACTACATTAAAGGACAATCCACATGCATATATAGCTCTTTCAACTCTGCTGTCCGTCTCATTCCTCCGTCCATTGTCAAATGTTTTGATTAAGGGTCCAATTTTTTGTCTCTTGCGGGTTTTTTCAACAATCAAGGGAACTTTATTTTCCCTTTTGTGAAAGACGACTGTATTAAACTCCTCCTTTCTGCCTTGGCCATATCTGCAGCATCTTGCTATGCTTGAAATGCCTCCACATCCTTTTCGAGTGATTTTTTTGCAATGGTGAATTCCATGATCACTTTCCAGCTAAAGAAAATGAGCCTTAACTTTCGTGTATGACCCTGTAAATTTAATTTTGCATTTGTTGCAGTTCCGCAAGTAGTTGCCACCACCTTTGTTTTTTCCTTTTGGCCCAATCTTGGTCACATACTTCCAGAGGCGAAAGTCAACAAGGTATGCTGGTAATGTTTGTTGTTGCACATTCTAATTTTGTTGAGTTCTAGTTCCTCTCCCTCCCATAGACTGAACTTGTTGACATGAGGTCATCTAGTTTGGTCATTGACTCACTTGGTGTTTATTGTTTTAGTGTTCTAAAGCTGTCACTGACTCACTGCACGGTGTCATTGATACTGGATTAATAATTGTTATAAACTTGTAAATTTATTTGCAAACTTTTTAGCGTACACAGACCAGTCACTACAGGGTCATTGCAATTTTTTTTAGCATACACAACAATTTTTGTTTTGCTGTGTATGCTAATAAGCATAGCAAAAAAAATTGTCGTGCGTGCTTGTTAGCATACACAACAATTGTTTTTGCTATATGCTAACAACTACACAACAATTTTTTTTGTTGGGAGCGTGTTAGCATACACAACAGATTTTTTTTTGGGTGCGTGTTAGCATACACAACAAATTTTTTTTTGCTGACAACAAAAATTTGTTGTGTATGCTAACAAGCACACAACAATTTTTTTTCCTTTGTGCCTGTTAGCATACATAACAAAAAAATTTGTTGTGTATGCTAACAAGCACATAACAATTTTCTTTTGCCCTGTATGCTAACAAGGACATTGCAAATTTTTTTGTTAACATACATAACATTGAGCACAACAACATATACCATGGTCCATAAACATTTAAAAAAAGCATTTTTTTGTTGTTTGTGCTTGTTAGCATACACAACAACAAAAAATGCTGTGTATGCTAAAGAAGCACACCCAACATATTTTTTTGCTGTGTATGGTTGTTAGCATACACAAGATTGATCATAGTAGCATATGCCATGGCCCATAAACATTAAAAAATGAACTGAAATAGAAAACAAAATCACTAGTGACCAACATAACAAACAAATCGATAATCAATATAATATATCGTTGGCATTATTACATATGTTCATCATTCAACTGGTTCATCGTTCAACCGTTCAATGCTTCAAAGTTCAAGCAACTTTCCTGTGACATGTGAGTGACCCGTCCTCTCGTTGCTTGGGCTCCTCGTGTAAAGGAAGAATCCTTCTCCTGTCTCCCAGCTAGCTTGACGCTCTCGATCTTTGTCGTAGCTCCCTAAATGATCTAGCTTCTCTGTCTTTGCTAAATGCTCCGGTCTTGGTCTGCCAAATATGCTCTTGGTCCTCTCTAGATGAAATGAAGATTGAAAAAGCAACGCTCCATGGTTTAGGAGGGCAGTTGGGCTAGGTAAGTATTCTCGCGTTCCGTGCTTTTATTATTATTGGGTGTTTTTAAATGGCTTTAAGGGAATCGGTTCCCATCAGAGGAACCGTATCTCAAAATTTGGGATACAGTTTATGCGATCTGATTCCTTCCAAATTAGATACCGAATCCAAAAATGGAATTTGAATCCCATGCGTGAAGAATCAGACCCAAAATCTGATCTGTATTCAGTGCAAAAAAAACCGAATCTTCCAGTTTCAGATCTGGATCGTCGATTTAATGGTTTCGAGTAGAATCAAATACTGATTTAGACCCTTCCTACCCGAATCCAGTAACACAAAGTTTTGGTTTCTGGTCTCTTAGGAAAGGGTGAAAGATGACTTTCATCCAAGGAGGGAAGAAGAGGAAGGACTTTCTGATTTCATGCCAAGGAGAAAAGAGGACAACGATTGGGGAGCAGCAGGAAGCTATACCAGTAGGGCAGATGTAGTTGAGTAGGAGAAACAAGACAGAAAAATACAGGTTGCTGAAAAGTATAGGCAGCAGAAAAATACTGAGATTTTTGGGTTTTTTGTGGAGATCTCTGTTAGAAAGCGGCGATAGGTCTTCTAGCATTGCATGTGTCCTTGCTTGCTAAGGAAGACTCTAAACAGGAAGCCAAATGTATTTAATGTGATTTTCCTAAGTTTGGACATAGGAAAGTACATTGATAATTCTAATTTGATTTTGACTTAATGTAATCACTTTTATAAAAGTGAAAAGTGAAATAAACTTAAGCGATGGCTAATCTAATCATGGCCATTGATCTCACCGGAGGATCACATCCATTGATCCATAGTGAGGGTTAGGGTTTTTGCTTAGCCATCGAGTTAAAAGGAGACTTGGTGGAGAGGACATGTACATAGGTGATATACAGACAGAGAGAAGTCAAACGAAGGAATTTACTGAAAAGATGGAGGAGCACCAACCTGACAGATTCATTAAGGTTCCAGGCTGAGTTGGACGCTGTACAGAAGCACATAGAGGGAAATCGTACCATTCGACAGGAAGCAGCTATATAGCCGTACGGAATATGTACAAGCTAATGTCAGCGCTGTAAGGATCCGTACATGTGCGCAGAGGAGGCAGTACTATTAACATAGGGGTCGTACAGTTGCGCTGGGGGTGTGCTGAGCTGTTGGATTTGTCCAGTGTTTCTGTAGAGGTTTCATTTCACCAGGGTGGGTGATTTATCTGCTGGTTGTAAAAGTTCCATATCTTCATAATATAAATTCTATATCTGATTGTTGCATTGGTTTTCCCATCTTGGGTTTTATCTTGAGGGTTTCCATACCCAAAATACTGTATCTATATTGTATGTGATGTTATGAATGTTTCTCCGTATTTTATTTTCGCTGCAGTAAATGAAATTCATGTGTGGTTTCCAGTAACAAATATAATATAATGTTTAGCCCTAGCTTGGATTTCAAAGGAAAATATACATGGTATCAGAGCTCAGTTGAGTTAAATCCAAGAGACTTGCAACAACAGTGATAGATTAGGGGCAGATCTATTGAAGACATAAACCCAGAGTTTAGATCTAGGGTTTGACAGGTACACTTTAGTATGGCCGTGCACTTCAGAGTTGAGGATAGACTTTGGGGGGCTCAGGACTTTCCTACATGGAAAGAAAGGATCACAAGGATCCTGGATTTCAGTGATGCAAAGGAGCACATTGACTCCACGAAGGTTGCACCCACAGATTTGGCAGAGTTGGTAGCTTGGAAGAAGATAGATTCCAGAGCCATGTTGATCATCTTGGATGGAGTGAAGGACCACATAGTCCCTCATCTTTTTGGGAAGAAGACCACATCAAAGATGTGGAAGGCCTTGGAAAGTCTGTACTAGAGCAAGAACGAAAACCAGAAGATGGTACTGCAAGAGAGGATGCACAACACCAGGATGGCCAAGGGAGGAGTGGTGCCTTATCTCACAAGGCTCACACAGATCAGAGACAAGCTCGGAGCTGTTGGCTCTAAGATTGAGGATATCGAGCTAGTTCGGATAGCCCTCAATGGCTTTTCAAAGCACTAGGACACCTTTGTCAAAGGTGTTGTGGCTAGGGAGAAGTTCCCTGATTGTGGGATGACTTTGTGCAGGAGGAGACTCGCATGAGTCAATGATCAGGCTCATCCAGCAGTGCCCCACAGATTGTGGATGAGGAGGCTCTAGCCTTGATAGGGAAGAGCAAGAGTAAGGCAAAGAAGAAGAAGTGTGGTAAGAAGAACCTTGACATGTCCAAAGTCAAGCGTTTTTTCTGCCACAAGCAAGGACACTTTGCCTCCCAGTGCCCATACATGAAGAAGAAGAACAATACCTAGACGGTAGGTTCTGCAGTGTTGGAGGAGTTCAACAGAAACTTCGATGAGGAGTTTTGTTTGATAGCTTACATGGCAAGCACCACAAGTAGCAGTGTTTAGTACATTGACAGTGGAGCATCTAGTCATATGATCGGACAGAAAAGATTCTTCAAGGGCTTGCAGGAGGGTGGAACAGGAATCCACGTTGAGCTGGGTGATGATGCACAATATCAACCATAGGGAGTTGGCATTGTTTCATTTCAGAGGGAGTTTGGCAAACCCCTCGGCTTTATTGATGTATTGTATGTTACGAGGTTGACCAAGAACCTCATATCAGTCTCCACTCTGGAGGACAAGGGATTTTAGGTGAAGTTCCGAGATCATAGAGTGTATATCAAGCCCAAGGGGTCAGATAGGAGTTTGGATCGAGTGATTGGGACCAGGAGCGAGAAGGTGTATAGACTACACATCACTTGAGACAGGTGGTCATTGGAGTTCTTCAGGTACATGAGGAGAAGCATAACCATTGCAAGGGTTGTGCGTTGGGGAAGAACATCAGGAATCCTTTCCCATAGAGTGAGCACAAGTCTAAGGAGCCCTTGCATTTAGTGCATTCAGATGTTTGTAGACCTATGAGTGTCCAATCTTTCAGTGGTTATAACTATTGCGTCAATTTCATTCATGATTATTCCAGGACGACCTAGATCTATTTCCTGAAGGTCAAGTCAGAGGTCTTTGAGCGGTTTTGAGAGTTCAGGACTCTCGTAGAAAACCAGACAGGAAGGAAGATCTAAATGTTGAGGATGGACAACAGGGGTGAGTACACCTCCAACGAGTTCTTGGAGTATTTTTCATCAGAGGGGATCAAGAAGGAGTACACAGTGCTTCATACCCTGCAGCAGAATGGAGTGGCATAGAGAAAGAACATGACTATGGTAGGAGCAGCTAAGGCCATATTACCACTATTCCTTTGGGTTGAGGCATACAAGACCGCAGTATACATTTAGAACAGGTGTCCCCACACAACTTTGGGGAGGAAGACACCGGAGGAGGTCTTCAAAGGCACTCGACCAGACGTGAGTCGTATTCGCATATTTGGGAGTGTCTGCTTTTGTTACATTCATGCTGACACTACGAAGAAGCTAGACCCTTTTGGAGAGAAGGGGTTACTTGTTGGTTACAACGAGACTTCGAAGGTGTACATAGTATTGTAGTATACATTCTTGCTCGCAAGAGGATCATTGTGAGCAGGGATGTTCAGTTTGATGAGGACAGGGCCTTGCGTAGATCTATGGACTTGCCAGTAGAGGAACAACCAACACAGGTCTCGGGGGTCAAGTTGGAGGAGCCAGAGGTACAGGTATACATACACAGGGCATAGGTTCTGGTAGTCAAAGGGAGTTAGGTGGACAAGATCCTACATTCATTGACTTGGAGGATGAGCCGCAATAGGAGACAGATATCCGGTAGCCGCAACAGGTAAAAACTAGTCCAAGGCTTAAGTGGTTTAGGTCCACAGTTCAGGATTCCAGGTAGATGAATCCTCCACAGAGCTCCATGAGACGGAGCAAACCACCAGAGAGACTTAGCTATATGGCATCGATGACAGAGTTGATTAACTCTGAACCTTCCAGTTTCGAGGAGGCTGCACAACATGATGTGTGGTAGGAGGCTGTGGTTGAGGAGTATGAATCCATCATTAAAAACCATGTATGGGAGGTTGTGCCGAGGCCACAAGGTAAAAAGATGGTGGGATCCAGATGGATCTACAAGGTGAAGCATGAAGCAAACGGAAGCGTGGAGAAGTACAAGGCATGCTTCGTGGCAAAGGGGTTTTGATAGAAAGAGAGTATTGACTATGAGGAGACCTTCGCCCTCGTTGCCAGGTATTCTTCTATTTAGACCATTATTTCATTAGCAGTAGAGATGTGTTGGCGTGTCCATCAGATGGACGTCAAGATTGCCTTCCTCAACGGAGTCAGAGGAGGAGGTATTCATTGAGCAACTAGAGGGGTTTGATGTGGAGGACAGGGAGACACATGTATGCAGGTTGCAGAGAGCTCTTTATGGGCTCAAGCAGGCATCTCGAGCATGGTACTCAAGGATAGACAACTATCTATGGGAGATGGGATTTCAGCGGAGCGAGGTGGACCACAACTTGTACTTCTTGACAGAGTCACTGAGGTTCCAGGTTGAGCTAGATGCCGTACAGAAGCACGTAGAGGGAAGCCATACCATTCGACAGGAGGCAGTCTTACAACCGTACGGAATCCGTTCAAGCTGACGTCAGCGTCGTACGGATCCGTACAACTGTAAAGAGGAGGTCGTTCTACTAATGCAGGGGTCGTACAACTGTGTTGGGGGTGTGCCGGGTTGCTGGATTTGTTCAGTATTTCTGTAGAGGTTTCATTTCACTAGGTTGGGTGATTTATTTGCTGGTTGTAAAAGTTCCATATCTTCATAATATATATTCTATATTTGACTGTTGCATCGGTTTTCCCATCTTGCGTTTTATCCGGGGGTTTCCATACCCAAAATACTGTGTCTATATTTTATCTGATGTTGTGAATCTTTCTTAGTATTTTATTTCCGCTGCAATACTAGTAAATGAAATTAATATGTGGTTTCTAGTAACAAATTAAATATATTGTTTAGCCCTAATTTGGATTTCAAAGGAAAATTTACAATCTTTGGGGCAAAATTTCAGCTGATTTTGGTTGCCAGGGTTGCTGTCTATTTTTCAGGTCCACTTTCTCAGGAAGGGAGTTTTTGTAAGCTTGGATTATTATTTAATGAAAAATTGATTTTTAAGGGCAAAAATCAAAATGTGTATTTTATGATCTATTTCCTAGTTTACTTTTGTTGTTTTGCTTACTCTTGATAGATTTCAGAAAGTGTAAAGTAATCAGTGGGCTGAAATTAATTTTAAGCAAGGAAATACACTAGGGATTATTTTATCTAGGGTTGAAATCAGAAAAATCAACTCTCATTGTCTTTGAGTCAAAACCAACCACCACATCACTTGAGGGGATAGGATTTGCAAGCTCTGCCATCATCATGAGATCGAGATAGGAAAGCACTTCCATTTCAAATGCCCCATCTACTATGATATTAGAGGATGGTTTTACTTCCTTTTCAAGGAATCCTAGAACTCTCTATCCATATTTTTTTGTTACCCAGGTCCCATACCAAAGACGCTTACAAATGTATATGAGGGAGGCCCTTAGTTTTAAATCTCACTCACTTTGCCTATTCTAGACCGAAGTAGAGCCTGTTTGGACAATTACATATTTCTTCCTGGTGCTTCTAGTAGATAGAGGTACCAAGAGGCAAACATGAAACAATACTACAATGATCATCAAATTAGTGTGACCTTGAGAGGCCCTTCATCCTCGACCAATGAGACCCTTGTGGTCATGTCACCTTTGATCTTGGGACCAATGTTACAAAAACTGAATCAGTGGACGAACCAGTCCACACCGAGAACCGGACCAAAACTGGATCACAAAACCTGTAAACCAAAAAATACATAAAATATTCATTTATATATATATATATGTGTGTGTGTGTGTGTGTGTGTGTGTGCGCGCGCGCATCCATGAGATTTCAAACCATTATACACAAAATATGCAAAGTTTCTCATGTATATAGCAAATAAGAGTGCATAGAACCAAAATAGCAGTTAGCACCGAGTGCAATCCATATCTGAATCAAAATACATAAACAAAACGACTCTAAATGGCCTATAAAAAGACTAAACAATCTAACCATCTGAATCATCTGAAGCCTCAATCTTATCTTCAAATCAGCATAATAACCAGCTCTATCACCCTCAACAATCAACACTCTAAATGAACCGAAGACCCTTAAGCACAAACTCAAAAAGATTCCAATGAATAGTGTGAGGGAAAGAGAGGGGGTGGGGCTCATTTTATAGCCTTGTTAGGCTGATTAGGGTTGTCCACATTCATCCCCCCCAAACCAACTTGACACTTTTTCAAATTTTTTTTTGGGGCTCGCTGGACGACACTGTACGGACTGGCCCAAAACAGTTCAATCACTTGGTTTGGATTGAAAAACCCATGGAACCGATTTGATCAACTGGTTTCTCTGGTTCTGATCTGGTTCTTGTAACATTGCTTGGGACGACTCAAGTTGCATCAGCAGTCAAGATACTTCTTCCAAGGCTTGGTCGTAGGGTATTACATCTAGACAGTGCAATATACTTTATACCATATCTTCCCGCACTTCCTAAATCCTTCGACCAATCATCTATTAGGAGTTTCTTCCTTTTGGCCTTCGATGATAGGAGAGATAGCATCGGGGGATGTTGATGGCCCCTAGGGTGAAGATTCATTATCTTTGGTCTAGTTCTCTGCTGTACTTGCATGTAGCTGTATTATTGCTCTATTTCCTTGATCCATTTTATTTGACTTTTAGACTTTCATTGTTCTCTATATAGGATAGATAGGATTTTATCATGTTTTCTCTAGGAGCAATATTTTGTGCTTCCACTTTTTATTCTCTTACTGATGTACTTAGCAGCCCCAATGACCTATTTATGGTCAGCTTTTGTACATTAATTGTATTATCTTATCTTATCTAAAGCAGAGAAGAAATAGGTACTTGCCACTTAGCAAGGTATATTCAATCCTCTTTTGATGCAACATCTTCTCTTGCATTGTTTGGTTATTCATGAACTACCTCTCTTGACTTTGATAAGCATACTGAAGGTATTGATTCCAATTTACTTTATCAGATGGGTTATACAGGTGGCAGATTTGGGAAACATGGATACTTATTACTGATTTTATTGAGCCTGAAATGAGACCAGTTAGAGTAGGCCTTGGATTTATCGAGACTTCATTGCTATATGCAAATTTCCATGTTGCTTCTACCACCACTGATTCACAGGAATCATAGCCTTCAACATCCACTTTTATTATTTATCCATAGGAGCTAGATCCTACACCTTCTAATCCACTGAAACCAAATCCTGCACCTTCTTCTCATATAGATCTAGATACTTCATTATCTACATCTAAGCCATATCATAGTGATCAGAGACATTATTGCTCTTCACCTATGTATCGTTATTCTTACTGCCACATATTTTACAAATAGACAATTAAGAATCATAGATGGCAGAATTTTGGATTTGTACTCATTATCAGGACTAATTGTGGTTGCTTTGATGGTCGGTCATGGCGAAATATGATCTCTTGCTTGAGGACATCTTATTGATAGGTTTCATTGATTTTACAACTGTACAGCTCTCATTTCTCATTCTGATGATTGATTTAAATTTTACTGTATTAGCAGTGTCTTTTTCTTGACAATCTTTGATGGCTACCCTGCCTTGTTGCTTCAAATTACATGTGTGGTAAAAGACACTTTTATGATGGGAAAACCATCCTGTCACATGTAGTATTTGGAGGATTTTTGAGCCCATTAGCATGTGGTCAAATCTCTCGGGTTTCTTGCTTGAAGCATTCTTGTTGATCCTTCACACTTTTGCCCTAATAGCATCTTCATCAAATCACTTTAAACTTCAACATGCTTTTGCTATTGTGTGCCATTTCTTGAAGACTGTTCTTTGACAACATTGTGGGAATTAGACCCTGCTTTGATCATTCATATATATGCTCATTTAAACTTGTGTTTGCTTCATCAGTTTTGAAGAGGTTTCTGTGAAGGTGTTTTGGAGGTTACAGTCTTGAAGCAGGACTCTCCATTTAAACTCTTGTTTGCTTCATCAATTCTGAAGAGCGCTCCATTTGTTATGAACCTCCCTAAGGAGGGTACTCCATCCTTATTTATAGATCATATTACAACTCTAACCTCCTAACAACTGTTTAACTACCTTGGACCTTCTTTAATGAGGTCCCATTACATTTATTAAATTATTTATTAACATAATGGGCCTTACTTAATAATAACAACAAAGTGGACCTAGTCCACTTTACATCGAATGGCCTCTACTATTACTCTAATGGGCCCTCCGAACCCCCATGACACCCCTAGGGAGGGTCATAGCGAGATGGATAGGTTGTCAACACTTTGTGATGGTAACAATGTTATCAGTATATCAGTATTGGTCATTATTGTATTTACCATTTGATTGAGGTTCTAATGACATTCATCTGGAGTATTATCAACGGTTGATCCAGATTCTTGACTTTACCAAATCATGAACATAGGCCAAAATGATCAATTTTTGTACTTTGCTTTGGATGAATGGAGTTGTCATTAAAGGGAATAATGGTAATGCACTTTCCTTACCCCCAAGTCAAACTTAATGGGGATGTTAGTGTGTATTAATCTTTACTTAATGGGGTAATTCATGTTTATATTTTACATTATATATATGGGTCCTGCAACCAATTTATTGTACCTTGAACTTTGGTTATATATTGACTGTATTTGCTTTTAAGGCATATTCATGTGTGCTGTGTGGTGTCACTGTAATATAATGATCCCAATTTACATACCGAATGCTAATATTTCCGAAACTTTAACCTTAAATCATTAAATTCTTGCTATTCTGCATGTATCTCACATGGATAATAGACTCAACAACGTTAAATTATTTGATCTCATGCCAGTGAGACCACGTTAATGAGATGTCAAAACTCAAAATCCACACTGGCAGATTTCTGTCAGGTAATCTCTGCGATCAGGTGCCTGTCCAGTGAAAATGTTTCATGATTTAATTCTTAATACACTTGAAACTTTAAACCGTGCAATATGCTCGACTAATAACTAATAAAAGATGTAGGTATACTGAACATGCCCACACCTTTGCCTGTAATCGACTCAACTCACCTGAACCCCAACTTTTGGTCTGATCACATGCTGATTTTGAGCAATTCTGTCTCACTCTATTTTCTCACCTCTTACTCCTCGTTTTGGGCCCTGTGTTTTGCAAATGTCATTATGAGTTTTCCCCACCTGTGTGTGTATCGATCTCCCAGATGCCTATAAAATTTAGTTCTGAACTCTCGACTCCCAGTGGTATCTCATGTGATATATTTCTCCCAGGCGATTCCTGCACCATATGTTTCCCCAGAAGTCTGAACAGTGAAAACCAGGTTCCGATGTGTCAACGATGTCATTTGACCCAGGGCATCTCCCACATGCCTATAAGCAGAGGTTCTGTTGCCATATTAAAGTAGACATACCCAGTTAGTATACATCAGGTTGCAAAGAGGAGGTAAATGATGAAAATGTAAAATGTAAAGGCAAAATTATGCACCCTTCAGAAATCCTGTCCAGAACATTGAAGTGACAAGTTCCTTACCTGTAACCTGTAACTGTTGTTTTTTATACCTAGGAGTTGTTCCCCTAAGTGACATTTGCCTAAGTCACTAGGAAAAGGGGTTGAGTCACTTGGACTTTATATTGATGACTTGAGATGAGCATTAATTTCACTTTAGAGAATAAAGTGCACTTTAAATGAAAATTTAAAAAGTGAGTGAATTTAATTTAATTTTGTGGAGAAAAGTGATTTTAATCACAACCACTCATCTAGTCTAATCTGAGCCCTAGGATTAGATGGCTTTTCATTCACCCTAACCTTTTACCTAAAAGGAAGTTTTCCAAGTGAAGAGGCACTCTTGCATTTTGAGAGAGAAGAGAGCCATTTCTGAGAAAGAGAAGAAAATGGCAGCATGAGCATTTTTCTTTGGGCACACAAATCAAGGAAGGAAAGTATGGCCTGTATGGGTTCTGTAGAGGGCGCATATCCCGAGAAGGAAGTGCAGGTAGGATTTTTGAGGAGGAATTTTGGCACAGTTTTCGAGGCAGATTCTGGGCATGAATCCTGAGGCAAGTTGGAAGGTGCAAATCCCGGGGCAGTTTTCAGAGGCACAGTTTTCAAGACAGTTCGTACAGACAGGCCATACAGACCATCTGTACGGCTGCCGTGCAGTCTGTACAGCAGCACAGAAATCAAGGCAGCAGCAGGAAATTTTTAAGTTTGATTTTTTCCTGTTTGGCACGGAAAACGAGGCAGATTTTTTCATCCGGTTGAGATAAGTTGGACTGATAATTTCTCTGTCTATTGCTGTAAATTTTCCAGATAAATAAATTTTTTCTCTCACAGGTTTTTCCTGGAGGTTTGGTTTTTTCTTGGGCCATTGCACCAAAAATACTGTGTCTGAAATTTATTAGTGAATGTGTTTTATTTGCTGTTCATAAAATGCTGTAGAAACTCTTCTTGCGTTTCAGTCCTATATTGTTTATGAGAAAATATAAATTTGCAGCAGAAATATAATCTGGGTTGGGCATTAAACAATGTTTTAAACGGAGTTGGAAACCAGGTTGGGAGAGTGCTGAAAATTCTACAGTAACTTCAATCTTCCAGGCCAGATTTGTGAGGGGTGCTTAAGGTTCACCAAATGTAAAACTCAGTCTCTCAGAGGAGAATTATCTGAATGAGTCTTGACCCCCTTTATTACTGTTATGTAACACTTTATTCTTTATTAATTAATACCAATCCTGGGATAATTGCCCAGTACTAATAATTGGGACTAACATCTAGAATACTATGACTATTATACTACATTAATCCTATTATATATTTAATGCCAATGTTAGGAGGTCAAATATTGTGGACATTATCAATTCCTGTCAATTTTGCTGAAATTTCTGAACAGATGTGCTATTAAGGTATGTTTAAATTTTGGGATAGCAAATATGGAAGTGGATTGAAAGTCATGGAATACAAAATAAAAATGTGAGCGATTTTTAACAAAAACATGATGTCTTTGAAATTTAATAATTTATGGAATGAAGAGTGTCATACAGAAGTGTCTAGCTGATTATAGGAATGACTATAATCTCCCCAGGTAAGATGTTTTATGATTTTTTACTTCAACTATGGAAGTATGAGAAAGTTTTTGTGCCTGTACATATGCATGAATTACAGCTCACACGGAGTTACTTTTTCATTTTCAGTAGAAATTTGAACATATGTATATCAATCAATAATCATGCTTGTGAGCTTCAATCATTAGTGCTAACTTTGAAGGCCTGCTTGGCAAAATACTTCAGAAAAATAGATGGGTGGAGAGGATAGAGCTTCAAATAATTGACACAATGTGCAAGTCGTTATACATCATATATCGTAGGGGTGGTCTTTGTGCCTTGTGGTCTTGCAGTTTTATCTAGTGCAGGGCCTTTGGGTCTTGTAGTCCCAGAGTATTAATATATTACAGGTCCACTACCTTTATTGATAGGATTTACTGGACAGATTTGTCTTTGTGTTTGAGTACACACACATAATAGATTGAATTTTATATAGATAAATTATTTTACATTTATATTTGCTTATCATTGGTCTAATCTTTGTGACTTCTGGGCTTGTAGTGCAAGTTCTTTGGGTCCTACAGGCCTATAAAACATAATACAATATGGGCCATAGGGACCATGCTATTGAGGCCCAGTTTATATTTTCAAATTTAAAAAAGCCTGTGTACCTTCTTATAGGCAGATCAGACAGACAGATTTATGTTTATGTATGCATATGCATATTTTTCTAGTCTGTAAGATGTATACATGTCTCTATGAATATTTAAGCATTGTATAATAATAAATCTTCTTTCTTCTTATTGGGTCTTCAAAACAAAGGTTAACAAAGTAATGGTAATTGAAAACATCAATGCTTGCGCGAATGCTTACAGATTGATGGATGGGGAAGATTTTTTTCTTTGTTTGATTAGAATGCTTCTGTTGACCATGATCAAGCAGAAATTATTCAATGTGAGATGTACAGTGTAGTAGAAGCATCTCATGTGCTATTGAGCATCCCTTCATCTAAGAAGTTGTGACTAGGGGTATCTATTCTGCCAAAGTCTTCCAGGACTTTCACCTTGCCCCATGTGCAATTGCAAGTACTGACATAAACACAAGCATGAGGGCAATCAGGAAAGGTGATACTTGAACCCTGGTGGTGGGGGTGGGGGGTGATAGCAGTGCCCCAGACCAACCAGGCAAGCTGCCATTGACGAGGAATTTTTTATATTGGTCACCGACCAGTAAAAGAGATCAATGTAAGGATGGTTGGAAACGATGATGGGAAATCAAAGACACTTATAGATAGTTTGGATAAGGGATATGAGAGGATCTTTCTTTACATGCCTGCTGAGAAGAATAAGTGTGCTTAGGTATAATTTGAGGAAATTCTGCTGAATAGATTCTGGCCAAATGATGGATAAATAGTCAGAACAACCATGCCATTGACAATTATTTTCGACCATATTTTTCGGGTTACCCAAATTTTGATTTAGTAAATACCTTCAATTATTCGTTTCAGGTTTGACAATGAATTTCATCTAGATTGCCTGCCTACCATCTAGGGAAACAATCCTGATATAAAGCTTAAAGATCAATAGGTCTAGATTTGTCCATATACCCACAGAAGTTACATTACAAGTCTTATAAGAAACCCATCTAGAGCATGTTTAATTATTTTTAAATTGGTAACACGGATCATTGACCTTTCACAAACAAAAGATCAGCCAATCTTTTATACATGCAAACCAGTTAAGGCTTGTAAGTTGCAAGATAGAATTAGTGGTTATTTGAATTACTGTGTACAATATTAACTCTATTTTTTCACATGTTCTTTGTGCTAGATAGAATTAGTGGTTACTTGAAATACTGTGTACAATACTAACTATCTTTATTCACTTGTTCTTTGTGCAAAATGAAGCAAAGTAGTGAAACCTTTGGCTGAAAATGTTTGAACAAAAATGAAATTAGTTTGGTGAGAGAGGGCTTCCTTGTTCTCGCAGTAAATTCATTCCAGTGATTGTCCCGTTCTAGATAATTATATTTGATTGTTTAATTATGCTTATATACTTGGAGTTCTGTATTTACTGATTAATGCAGGTCGTCTTAATAGGAAACTTAATTTCATCTGGCTGTTTCCTTTTATTATAGCATGTATTCATCTGCTACTTTTTATTCCTTATATATAAAATCTATTAAAATGTACAATAGATTTCTTTAATATATAATGTGGTTGAAAGCATCATCATTCTACATATGTAGGAATGGTCAACATTCTACTGACTGATGACATGAAATTGTTTCCATACAGAAACTCCAGAAGGAGGAAGTTCGGGATCGAGATATATGAAAGCTGATTTTGAAAAGGAATTCTTGAACAAGTTCTTCATCCACATGGATTGGAACATGCAAGTTTCTGTATAATAAACATTACTTTCTTGATAATGCACACATGCTTGCTCTTCATTGAACTGACATATATTAAATTGTCTGCTATCCAGTTTTCATACTGTTCTTTTTTGTCAAATTTGCTTGTGTTCGAGGCTAGTGGACAGTTAAATTATAAAGAAAAGTCAGATTGCATGATGAATGAAAAACATGTTCATTGTTTTGTGCTATAAAGATGCTAGAGCCTAGAAGAACTATTTTACTCCAAGAGAAAAGCAATGCTTGCGACAGTGATCGAAAGAGTTCCAGTTGTATATTTATTACTCATGTTAATCTCTATTAGAAGTAAAACTTGATAGATCATCCAAAATAGCGTCACGATTAATCTAATTTCCTGAATGTAAAGCTAGATCTTTATAGATCATTAATTTTTTTTGTTGGTAAATTTATAGTTTTTTTTTAATATGTAAATTTCTCTTTTGACTGAACTCATAGCTATGAACTCCATCACTGCATTAACACAATCCAATAACAACCCACGTTGACACAAGGAAGAAAAGGTAGATTTTTAGTAATGTTCAAAGCTAAATCTTGAAATATGTTCGAAGAAAAGATCAAAATGCCCGAATAAAAAGTTAATGTCAGCATCACTTACATATATTCCATAACAATTTATTACTTATATAGTGATGCATAGATGGGTGACTTGCAGTTCTGAAAAACAAATGGAAATGATATATTCATATTTGTGGTTTTGACCATCAAAAGTTCACATTCCATCCTTTTATTTTAACAAAATCAATTTGGTACATTATTACATCTCATCCAAATGGTATGCCACTAGGAGAATAGATGACATTGGTGTGTCTTCTTAGTGGGATACATTGTTATTCTCTTGTGCCTTAACCTATAGTAGTTAACCACCCCTCAACATTCCATCCATGATGGACCTCATGGACAACCTTATTAGACCCATGGTTCTTTATGGATCTAAGGTTTGGGGGCCTAGATTATTTGAGTTGCATTGGGCCGTGACCGAGAGGGTTTAGGTTCTCACACTACACTGCATAGTCAATTGCAAAAGTACGATTCTCTAGGCCATTATTCAAGCAGAGTTTGCAGCGCTCCCCTTCAAGATTGAAACCATCTTTAGCCTCGTCTCCATTTTGTATTGGATTCGAGATTATGTACTCATTAGCTGGTAGAGATCGCTACCCATATCTTGCTTGCTATTTGGAGGCCATAGCCACTAGTAGTACTTTTGGTTGGGCTAGCTATTGGTTTGCGAAAGTCACTTGTCTACTTCAATGACCTGCTATCTTGATGGATCACCTCTCCCCTTTCAGGTTCTCTTTGAATGCCCTCAGTTGACTCTTGTCCGCCAAGTAGGAGTTGAATAGGATTATTAGAGGACACATCATGCACATATTTAGGTTACCTAGATCATTCTACAAGGGGAATCAAACTCCAAGACGACCTTCTATGTAGAGCACATCATGGAGTTAAGGGACGACATTATTGTTCAATGCCTTACATGTTTTGACATTCCATGCATCTTAGGATTTTTTGAGCAGTTTAGGGTTTGGCTCTCATAGACTCTAGATTGAAATTGATTACCATGTCATACGGTGAAACATGATTTGCTAGCTTTGCCATCTTCATTAGATTGGGATGGGGTACTTCATATGTTGGTGACAGCTATTGTGAATTTAGAGGACAATGATATTGGTTCCAAGGGGGGCATATATGGAGGTAAATGTATTTGAAAAGAAGATTGATGATATGGGTGTGTAGAGTGAAGGAAAACCATTAAAGGTGAAACCATATTGACAACCTCATTACCAAGAAAGTTTCCAAGAAAGACAAGAAGATTGACATTGACAATACCAGGAAGAATATGGAATAATAAATGATATTAAGGGAACATGGCATCACATAACCATTATTTGCCATGATATTATTAGAGACTAACATATACAACAAATTGTAGAGTTACAACAACACATGGAAACAAAGGATATTAAATTATACAATCACCAATTATCAAGGATTAGGACAAAAAATAATGGAATTTGGATGGATGAATCATTAGAAGCGTTGGCAAGAGAGCATGGATAACTTGGTTTCATCACATGTGAAACCCTTAGCTATAAAGCTTCTAGGAAAAAACTTTTTGAAGGAGGGTACTATGAATCATGATATGATGCCAAAGGGTGGCGTATATGAGGGTAAATGTATTTGCAATAGAGATTGGCCTAATAAAGTGCCCACATATGCAATCACCGAGAATAGGTATATATAGAGGTTAATATAGTCATTATTGTCGTGAACATTTGAACATGTGATTTGAGAATGTATTAGGCTATTTGGAGGAGGTTCTCCTAGTATTTAAGGAGTTATTGTGTAATACATCTCTATTATCTCTTTTGGAGTTGTGCTTCATGCTCACACCTTGTGTACATTTGCACTTTGGTTTAATATACTATTTTAGGATTTGGTACATAATAGGTGATTTCATCGTCTTTTCAGCGAGTCTCGAAATTATCTCTCAACCTTATGATATTAAAGGACTATTTCACCGTCTTTTCAAGGAGTTTCAAAACTCTCTTACCCCCTTATTTTAGTTTTTGAACTTGAGATGCTTGGTCCTATACATGTGAGAGGCCCTTGGACTTAGATCCCACTCACTATGGCGACCCTTGCCTATATTGGACACCTACGAGTTTATTACTTCGTTCTTTTCCATGGTCTCGGTAAACAGAGGCACCAAGAGGTAGTTAGACATCAACACGACATCAATCGTTAGATTTGTGAGATCCTAAGAGGCCTTATCGACTCGGCCAATGAGGCCCTAATGGGATGTCGCCTTAGATCTTGGCATAGTTCACATGACACCACCAAACACCAGACTTCGTCCAACTCTCTACAAAAGGTTACATCTTTTAGGCAGCGAGACACGTTTTATACTAGATTTCCCACCACTTCTAGATCCTTCACTTAGTGATCTATCATGAGCTTCTTCTATCAAATATTAGGAGAGAGAGCATTGATGGTGTTGATCAATTCCTCTTAGGCGAGACATCGTTCCTCCCTCCTCACTAGAGGTTTTGTTATTGGGTTCTCAATAGTACTTGCATGTGTCTACGTTATCACTCCACTTTTTGCTGCCATGGTATTAGATGCTAGAATTTCTTTATCAGTGTATATATGCTTTTATAGGAGCAATATTTTGTGCTCCCACTTTGCATCCTACACTATTGTACTTAATAGTTGGACATTAATAAATTATGATAAGTCAATAGTTGGACATTAATAAATTATCTCACTTATCTTCTTATGGTCCATAGACATGCCTTAAATCCCTTATTCTACATTGATTGAAAGCCATGCCCTATCATGGCGTAGCAAGCATACTCAGATGAAGCTCCCTTCACAACATGCCCTCTTCTTAACCTAAGGAAAATCAATATTCTTTTTCATGCAGATGAATAGAGACAATACACCACTTCATCAATTGAGTTATCTCATACCCCTAGAATGAAGCACTTGAAAGAGATTTTGTGAACCATTCACCCTACCATGTAGGGTGTTTTCCCTCAATTAACCCACATCACAAGCATGCTATATTACGTCCACAAGAACAACACATAGGGCGCCCACTAGAAGGGGCTTGTCCATTCACTCTGATTACAGGGCTAACCTGATGGGGACATCAAGTGAGGCCCTTATATAGCAATGTATAACCTCCCGAGGATTCGGCCCTGAGACCTTTTGCTCACAACTTATAACACTCAACCACTTGAGCTAGTCCATGAGGCTATACACATGCATGGTATATTACATTTTGACTTACAGTAAATATTGTCTACATGTTAATCTCTTATTTTTTAGATCAACCTCTAGTTATCATTTTGTATAATTACTTGCTTTCACGTTATATAACTTTTTTTGATAAGGGCTCGTTCATATACAATAGTGGAAAATTTTGTTGAGATTACAACATCAGGAGTCATTCTTCAATCTTGTGAGTAATATGAAGACAATAAACTTGTGAGTAATATCAAGTCCTACACATATCCTCATATGATTGATGTGGTGATGTTGTAAAGCTTGTGAGTAATATCACACTGAGTCTTGTGAGTAATATCAAGATAGTAGACTTGTGTGTAATATCAAGTCAGTAAAATTGTGTGTAATATTAAACTAGTCCCGTGAGTAATATGAAGACAATAGACTTGTGAGTGATATCAAGTCCTACAAATATCCTCATGTTGTGAGGTGATGTACTTTACTGTGTAAAGTGGTTATACTATGTGATGTATTACTAGTCATGGTCACTAAATATAATAAGTCTCCTTTAGGGCTTAGCTACCCCTAGAGTGATACACTTTCGCATGTGACTACATGGCCTGAGGTAATGTGTGTGGTCATAAGTATGTGGAACAATTCTTCTGAGTATGGTATGATAAGATGGTTAAATTAATTAATATACATTTGGACCATGCATTATTTAATTAATAATAAATGAGATAAGCATAGAGAAAGAGTAAAGATTTGAATCGCCTATGCCAGACCTTTAGTGAACCCAAATTACAAAGACATCAATTGTAGAAAACAAGTTTAAGTTAATTAAGGAATCTCTCGTTGATTTATGCAAAGTGTTTGTTCGTGGATGACACTAATTGTGCAACACTAAAGACATTCAATTAAACTCCTAACTAGTGTTCAACTAGTCAGTTGATGATTGAGTTCAGTTCAATCAAGCTCACATTCAATTAAGTTAGTTCACATTCAGTTAAAGACAATTAACTCCCAGTGAAAGAAGGAATGCACATATCTTCTGCATGGAAGAGAATTTAGGGTGCCAATTTGACACAAAGTCAAGGAAGGCGCTAATGTTTTGATGTGGAAAAGTAATTTTGGTGCCCACAGTGTTCATAATGCACCAAAAAGCATGCAACCATTCGCTACCTTTTCTTGTGTATGATTGTAAGCTTGCTATTAAAGTGCTACACACTTGGCAAGGCTCATACAATTTTCATAGTTATCTCTATTCTCTATTGCTACTTTGAGATCTCTTATCAGGAAATCTTCTCATGTATTGAAAAAACCATTCTCTGCAATTATCTATTGTTGATGTATTTGTAACTTTGGAATGTATTCACTTGTATATCTTATGTATTGTACCCCGATGTTTATTCTGGGAATTATCTATAATGTAATTGAGTCATTGCATACCCCGGTGTTCTTATCGAGAGAATCAATAACGTAAACAAGTCATGTAAAGTCATTGAGGTTAACCCTCCATTGTAAGTCGGGGCAATAGTCCCCACAATTGAGTTAAGGTTAACCCTCCTTGTTGATTGGAGGGCAAAGTCCCCACAGTTGCGGGGCACTAGGGTTATTAGACTCTCCTAGAGATGTTGACCCTGGTAAGTAATTGTTAAGTGAGGTCGACATGTTGGAGTGGAAATAAAGTGAACGAAAGAATATAAATAGAGAGTGAGCCTCTCTATTTATTACACACACACTCACTCACTGGGGCGCATGAGTGAGAGAGGAGAAGCTCTCTCAAGTGAGAGAGAGAGAACAACTATGGAGATCATCTTTTTTGTCTTTGGGTTTTACTGCTGCCATTGGTGCTCATTCTATCTCTGAGGAAGTTGCGAGGTTTTCTCCTTTATGGTTTCCTCGAGGAAAATTCTTTGTCTCTTGTCTCTTGTGATTTTTGCTGTGCATGTTATTCTCTTAGATAAGATCCTTGATCATATTGCTTAAATGATAAAAATCTAACATGGTAGCAGAGCTAACCTAAGAAGAAGACACTGTGCAGCTGCAGAAGATAGGGCTTCTTACTTTTTGGAGTCTCTCTCCACAATCCATCAGCAAAAGAAGGCTAGGTTAACTCTCCATTGAAGGGCGCATCTTTCTGTCGAAGCAAAATTTGATTTCGGGCATTTTCAGTTTTTGGTGCGGGAAATTAGGGATTTTTACAGAAGAGGAAATTTTGAGTGAGCCCAGCATAGGATTGCTCTCCTCATCAAAATCGAAGTTTAGAGACCTAGGTCGATATTTTTGGTTGGGTGAAACTCCGGGAAAGTCAAACCCTAGTTTGACCCCAAGCCCGAAAAACCCTAAATACTAAAACATATAGTTTTGGTAGATTCGCTATATCTCGAGATTGGAGAAGGCTTAAGTGCCGAAACTTTCACAGGTCGAAGATAAATGCTTGATGTACACTGTATCCAAGTTTCAGCCTCAGATTCTCTATATTCTAGGAGATATGATTCCTCCAAGTTAGGATTTCTCCCCAAACAGGACACCTGGGGAGAATTGCTATATCTCGGGTTACGAAGGTCCAAATGAAATTTCTCAAGATGTTCCAAAAAGGGCACAGACTGTACTTTATGTGGTAAAAGTTTCAGATCAAGAAGACACACTAGTGACACGTGACAGTCTGCGCAACTTCGCTATGATGAACAATCCTGAAACAAGTCACATTGGGAAAACGCTCATAAGTCCCAATTGGTGAAACCAATTATGGTAAAACCTGTGGTGTTGGAAAGAGGAGAAATGAGGTTACTGCAGTACGAAATTTCAAACACAGAGGAGTAGTAATTGCAGAGATACCACAAAAACAGTATCAGGCATTTCTGTAGAAGAAATTGGAAAACTAGGGCTTCCTGTTCCGGGAGCTTCCCTCCACTGTTTTCAGAAAATGAGTACATTGGACGCCTTGAAGAGGTCTATCTGTCTATCCAATCAGATCTTAAAGATTCCAAGTTTTGAAAATTAGGGTTTTTTTTTACAAACCCTAGATCAGCCAACTCCGAAACTAGGATAGACACCTCAAATCGACAAGATCTAATCTTTTGCTATTTACATTTGAGGTTCTCATTTCTAAATGACTAGTCACACCAGCTTGATGACAAGCTTGGTGAGGTTGACAAATTCCAAGCATGGAAGCATAGGATCTCACTAGTTCTTGAGGAAATGAATTGGACACCTACATAAGTAGAGAGGTTCCAGTTTCAGAGGGAGATGAAGCTAAAAGCCTTACACAAGAAGAACTTGGTCAAGGCCAAGAAGATAATTGTTGATTCAATCACGGATCACCTTTTACCACAAGTGTCTTCCCTACAGATATCGAAAGAGATGTTTGATTCCTTGACCAAGCTAATTGAATGAAAGAACATAAATCAGAAGATGACTTTGAGAAAACAGTTGAAGAAGGTGAAGATCCAGAATGCAGAGACCATACAGTCATACTTTACAAGGGTCTCTCAAATCAAAGAACAACTTGAAGTGGTGGAAAAAGAAGTGGAGAATGTAGAAGTTGTGATAACCACCTTGAATGGCCTCCCAGGATCATGGGATTCATTCATTCGAGGAATGTGTGACAGAAAGAAGTGATTACTTTCAGCAGACTTTGGGAAGAGTACACACAAGAAGAAGCTCGACTCATAATAAGAGAAAAGAAGATGGGAACAACTAAAGATCAAGCTCTCACCATCCAAAGAAGACCCCTCAAGCGATGAGGAATACAAAGGACTCAACTCTTGAAGAACCTCTTATCCATCTTAGCATTTGGATAAGAAATGATGAATGAAGAAGATGATGAAGCTGAAGGCTCAAGAAGGAGTCTACCCACGAAACAAATAAAGATAAGTATTCAATTGTCATTTCATGATATTGTTTTGTTATGCACTTGTTTATATTCAGTTGATGTGTTATGCATAATAGAATGTTTGCATTAATGACAGTATAATACTAATATGCATGTGATGGGTAAGTAGCTCATGGTTCTATACAACTCTCCATTGCTACTTATCTAGAATGAAATGAAACCTCTTTGCCGACATATTGGATTAGTGCACAATCTCAATGTTGTCCTGGTAGAGATGGAAGGCATATAGAAAGTTTTCGTGAGATATGGATGGATGTTGTATTGGCTAAAATAGTTGCATGATCATATATTTATGCATAAGAATTTGCCATTATGAATATGCCTTATGAAATATTTCTAACCATACAAATACATTTGACTTGTAGGAAAGATCGCGTACATAATCACTTACAAGAAAAGAATGACGAGACTTGTTCCGAAGAACAAGTGATGATAGATAAAGAATAATATGATGATACTTTCAAAGAAAGAAGAAATATCAGACACAGTGCAGTTATGTGACACTGTTGAGCGACATCATTGTTGCAGAGCCTTCCAACTATGAAGAAGTAGCCAAGAAGAAAGGGAAGGAGAGTACTAGTTCAAGAAGAATGATGTCTAGGATGTGGCATCGAGACCTGAAGGGAAGTCTGTAGTATCTTCCATATGGATCTACAAGATCCAGCATGCAGTATATGGCAACATCGTGGGATACAAGGCAGGATTCATAGCACGAGGCTTCTCATGGAAAGAAGACATAGACTACGAATAGACATTTGCATCCAGTGGGAGTTGAGGCACATGACATGCAGACTCATGTGTGCAAATGAAAGAACACCTTGTACGAGCTTAGAAGACACCCATGGGATAACACATACATGAGGAGCTTGAATATCACTTAGAGTGATGAATATATCAACCTTTGCTACAAGGTTGAAGATGAAAGCCTATAGAGGATGACAAGCTCACAGATGGGTGCGAAAAGAACGTTTTCAAGATAGAGGATCTTGGTATCCAGTGACCCTATATGGATACATAGAATATCAGTAGCAGAGGAAGCTACTTGTCACTCCAGTACAGAATGTTTCAATGCATAGAGTACGAAAGACAGAGGGAGCGACTGCAGAAGATCCTGAGGTTCGACATGGTATGACAAGATGGATAGCTTACTGATGACTCTAGGCTTTACTGAGAGTAAAGCGGATTCCAATATTTACTTCATGGTTGAAATTGGAAGACCAGTGATGCTCCTGTTATATGTCTATGACTTGTTTCTGACAGAAAAGAGGAACTCATTAAATTTGCAAGAAGGAGACTTGCTTTCGATTTCGAGATGAAGGACTTTCTAGGCATGGAGGTGTGGCAGAATGCGAATGGAATCTTCTTGAGACAAGGGAAGTATGAAGTAGAGATCCTGAATAGGTTCAGGATGATGGACTGCAAGGCCATGACCACACCTATGGCATCGAACCTGAAGCTATTGAGTGTTGCTTCATCAGAGTCGGTTGATGTCACGATGTATCGTTAGATGATTTGTTCCTTGATGTACCTGACGAATACGAGAGCAGATATTTGCTTTGCTGTGAACACATTGAGCCAGTTCCTGACAGATCCTAGACATGTTCACTTGATTGCTGCAAAGCATATTCTGAGGTACCTAAATGGTACAGTTGATTATGGGCTCAAGTATGAGGCAAATCAAAAGATTAACCTGGAAGGTTATGTTGATTCAGATTGGGCAGGGAGTGCCATCGATAGGAAGAGCACTTCAGGGTGCTACTTCAGTATGGGGTCAGGTGTGATCTCTTGGTTTAGCAAGAAACAGTGTTGCGTGGCACTGAGTATAGTTGAAGCAGAGTATGTCGTAGCTTGTTCAACTAGTTGTGAGGCAGTGTGGCTGAGGAAGCTATTGTCTGATTTGTTTGATCTCTAGTTGGATGCTACTTGTATATATTGCGACAACCAAAGATGTGTGAAGTTGTCTAAGAACCCGATGTTCCATGACAAGTCGAAGCATATCGAGATCAAATATCACTATATCAAGGATATGGTGCAAATAGGAGCAGTAAAGCTCCAGTATGTTGCGATGGAAGAACAGATAGCTGATGTGTTGACCAATACATTGGCCAGAGTGAAGTTTGAGTACTTCAGGGAGAAGCTTGGTGTTCTCTAGATCGAGGTTCCCTTCGAAGGGAAGCAATGACTTCGAGAGCCCTTCTGACATGGATGTAGGATTGGTTCCTACCATGGTCAGATATAAGTGCAGGAGCCATTTTGATGTGACTGTGGGATGTGTTCCCACATGATCAGATGTAAGTGCAGAGCCATTCTAATGTGACCGTGGGATGTGTTCCCACATGATCAGATGTAAGTGCAGAGCCCTTCTGACACGCTGGATTGGTTCCTCGCATGGTCAGATGGAAGTGCAGAGCCCTTCTGACATGATAGATTGGTTCCTCGCATGGTCAGATGTAAGTGCAGAGCCCTTTTGACATGCATGTTTGATTAGTTCCTCGCATGGTCGAATGTGAGTGCTGGGCCTTTTTGACATGGATTCAGGATGTGTTCCTCCCATGGTCAGATGTGAGTGCTTGGCATGCCTTTCTGACATGTATGTTGGATGTGTTCCTCGCATGGTCAGATGTAAGTGCCGAGCGGGCCATTCTGACTTAGGGTCAGATATAAGCGTTGAAGAAGACCTACATGGAGGCTAGGCCTACAACCAGCATGAAAAAGGGCTAGATCTGTAGAACTTCCTATGACGAGAAGAATGAAGAGATAACACCTTTGATCGAGATAGGGGAAGCAGTGATGATGACGATTAGTTGATGATCCAACTTTAATGATGATCTAGTGATGATCCAGATTTGATGTTGATCCAGTGATGATCTAGTTTCGATGATGATCCAGCTTCGATGATGATCCAGTGATGATCTAGCTTTGATGATGATCCAACTTTGATGATGATCCAGAGAAGAAGACTTGTGCTGATGAATTGTGTCAAGAGAATACCTTCCTGGTTAAGAGGGAGTGTTGATGTATTTGTAACTTCGGAATGTATTCACTTATATATCTTATGTATTGTACCTCAATGTTTATTCCGGTAAGTATCTATAAAGTAATTGAGTCATGTCATACCCCGATGTTCCTATCGGGAGAATCAATAATGTAAACAAGTCATGTAAAGTCATTGAGGTTAACCCTCCATTGGAACTCGAGGCAATAGTCCCCATAATTGAGTTAAGGTTAACCCTCCATTGGAACTCGAGGCAATAGTCCCCATAATTGAGTTAAGGTTAACCCTCCTTGTTGATTGGAGGGAAAAGTCCTCAAAGTTGTGGGGCACTAGGGTTATTAGACTCTCCTAGAGATGTCGTCCCTGGTAAGTAATTGTTAAGTGAGGCCGACATGTTGGAGTGGAAATAAAGTGAGCGAAAGAATATAAATAGAGAGTGAGCCTCTCTATTTATTACACACTCACTTACTCACTGGGGCGCATGAGTGAGAAAGAAGAAGCTCTCTCAAGTGAGAGAGAGAGAGAACAACCATGGAGATCATCTTTTCTGTCTTTGGGTTTTACTGCTGCCATTGGTGCTCATTCTATCTCTGAGGAAGTTGCGGGGTTTTCTCCTTTATGGTTTCCCCGAGGAAAATTCTTTGTCTCTTGTCTCTTGTGATTTTTGCTGTGCATGTTATTCTCTCAGATAAGATCCTTGATCATATTGCTTAAATGATACAAATATAACATCTATCACACTCAAAGGATTACTAGGTTTTTCATCCTCCATATTTGGAGGGTTTTCCCAGGGTACATCTTGTGTCTTATGTGATCAAATTGCTTATGAGATTAACATATGTTGTGATTGATTATTAAAAAAAAAGTTTTAAAGTTCAATCATATTCAATGTTTGCTCAAGCATTAACAAGTTTACAATACATAATTGCCATATTTAGGACTTTCAATATGATCCTTGGGCTGCAGATGAAAGTGGAAGGCCATAGGAAATTTCTAATTGTTGCCCATAATTACTCAAATATAAGTGCTGGGTCCTAATTTTTGTGTCTATAATGAAGAGCTCCCTTGTCTATTTATTGTTTATATATGGTTGAGATAACATTCTCTGGAGTGGTGCTATAGTATATAAAACTATCTAGATGGTAGTTACACATATAGCCATGAATAAGTTAAGGTTGAATAACTATGACGGTGAAAACAATATTTCAGTTGACTTCTTCCCAACTTATGGTAGCAAACTAGGATCTTTGTAGATTGAGATATTCATAAATTAGCGTGTAGGGATGGGTTGAAAGGACTCTATATTCCTTTGTAATTTTCCCTTATAAAGTTGATGCCATTCTGAATTGCCAAAATATCCCCTCGAGTTTCTCTTTATTCCAATTTGGTGAAGGATCTCTTGAAGTTGGATGTTAATGTCCATTGTAGTTTGCTTTGTTTCAACTATCTCCTTCAATTTGACTTGTTCATGAAGACTATAACCTTGTCCACCATTAATTGATTGCTAACCTTGAGTGAAGATCAACAAATTACCTTAGATTGGCCAACAAGAGCATTAAGATCAAATCAATCATATGAATGATTTTATCACTTTTTCCCCAAAAAATGCTTCATAAGAGAGTTGCTGGCTTTTACTAATTGCAATATCTTGTTCGATGCAAGTAAAGCATAAAAGAGTGAACCAAATCATTGATTAAAGTGCCTGAGTTGAACTCTACATACTTATACATATACCAATATACACGGGTATTCTAATATAGAGAAATTGTTTAATCAATTGATTGGGGTATCAATTTTATCCCCATGGTTATTGAATGTTTATTTCTTTCCACAAATATAATTAGCAAAACGATCCTCAACAGTCCACTTGACAGTTACACTAGATTGAAAGATAATTCTGCGACCTTGGGTGTTATGGTGTTCATTGGTAATAAAGAAGAATGTTTCTCCCATCTCATTGTTTGTGGATTTTCTCCCATCTCATTGTTTGTGGATAATCCATGTTCATCCGTGTAAAGTTCCTTCATAATTTTTACCACATTCCTATTTTATATAGTTTGATGTTACACCTATTTTTTCTCAGGCTCAACCACTTGTTCAAAATATATGTTGTCGCTTATACTAGTTGGAGAGACCGACTTATGGGTTCTTGCAATTGTATTAGGTTTGCATCTTCTAAGATAGAAGATTCTTTTTTCTTTACTTGTTAGGATTTTGAATGGGGCAAAGGAAGAAGAGGGTTTGCCCCATTTATCAACAAGAAGAACAAGGCTTCCAACCAGGAGCAGGGGGTTGTCAAAGTAACTTAATTAACATAAGAATTAATGGTTTGTTGTGAATCCATTGTGGGGATCTTCTGAACCCAACTAGCAGGTACTCAAGGAGCGTGGTTTGCATAGTAACTATGAGCTTTGATGGAGATCTAAAGATGCAGTTAAAGCAAAAATTTCAGAATTGATACTAAAAGGAATATACCAAAGAAACAAAGGCACCAATTATCATACCCAATGAACTTGAGAGTTATTTACTTGGAAAAAATATAAGCATGGCCTTTCATAGCTTGAAAATCCTCCAATGACACTCGCAACAATGGAAACCCTTGTAGCAAAGAACTTTTCCTAGTCAAAGTTGAATATAGCAATAAATTGCCCACTATGTTCTAAGTAGCAATGCCCCAAGCTTTGTTGCAGACGAGTGACCAGTTACATTCTTGATAATTTTTTGTTGGACATGTGTTGTAGTCTTTGTAGGTTCCCTGATCAAGGAGGATTGGGGAGTTGATAAGCCCCCTCAGATAGTGGGTGTAGGGGGATAGCACCCCAGAAATAAATATTTTGGGTCATCCATTTTGAGCTATTTTTGGCCCATTTTAAACTAATTTCGGTTACATAATTGGGGTTGTGAAACCCACTCTAGGGTTTTGGATGTTACAATATTATATTGCAAATATGAAAGATACTACAATGAGATAGAGAGCAGATATCTCAGGAATGTTGGTTTTTCTATTTTGGGTTTCCAGGGTAAGTCTCTATGTAATGTGTGAGCCATTGTTAATTGTTGTGTTTTAGAGTGGATAAAATCTCAGGAATGTTGGTTTTTCTTGTTTTGGGTTTCCAGGGAAATTCTCTATATAATCTTTGTGATCCATTCTTAATTGTTGTGTAACACCCTGGTTTTGACCCCGTTGCATTAGATGTACATGATGTATATATTGTAAATGATCATGGTGCAGAGCTAAAGGCCAAGGCCCCACCATTGATTGGGTATGCTATGTTTCGGATTTAAATCGTCACCGATGGTATATCGGGGCATGCGGCATACATATTGAGTTTTGTCATCATGTAAATATGCATCTTTAATTAAATAACCGAACCAGCCACGTTCACGGCAACTAAATTGAGAAGGGGCATGATTTTCACAAGGATAAGGGTGGGGGGAAATGTCAAACCTTGAGCCATGAGGGAAAAACCCATGTGTCACCACCTTGTCTTATCCAACCACCACCATTAAAACTGCTGCTGTTAATTGGGGCAGTTATGGCTGGAAGTGGAGTGTGGCAGGACTGTCAGTCCTTGCCCACACACACACTCCACCAGTACGGTTGACCTCATGATGGCAAGCAAACCATCGCCATCACTCCCGCGGACATTCCACTCTCACGACGGTGCAAAAACATTCACGCACTTTCGACTACTGCGCGTTATCTCCATTATCTGTTCATGCCTCATAGGAGTCTGATTGTTCCCACGCACAGGCTTCTTTCCTGTTTTGGTCTCGCGCAACCAGGAGAGAGGAGCCGTCTCCACTGTTATTAACATTTTGCATCGCAGAGGAACTTGGTGTGGTTCGGTCTGTAATTGGGATTGGGTGTAAATCTTCTCTCACGCTCTGTGTCCTGCGTTGTAGTTACTCATGCAGCAAGATGGGAGCCGTTCGGTCACTATCACCCAGGATTTTTCCTGTGGAGAGCCATTTTATGCTCAGGGACTGTGTGTAAGTTCTCCCTACTGATTTGTGGCTCACGCGTATGTTTTTCCCTCTGTATTTTGGGGTCTGGTGTGAGTTTCTCTCACGCACAGGCTGGGAGACTGTATTTCTTCCCTAGTGTGGTCTGGGTAAGTCTCCCTGGTGGCTTTGTTGCCCAGGATGGGCCGTTGTTTTCTCCATGTTGTGAGCTGCAATCACTGTTACGTTTCGGGACTGTTGTTTCCCCATGTTGTGAGTCATGTTGACTGATACGTTTTGGGACTGTGTAACTCGCTTGGGAGTCATTTTGGCCACGATAGGGCCAAGAACGACCCAGGAGTCGTTTTCCTTGTTAAGCTGTGACAGCTGATTGATTGCATGTGTGCAATGGTTGGTCTTTGGACTGTGTTGGGAGTAGGGATGGGGGCTTGGTTTTCTTGATAAACTTGGTGTGTTTGGAAACCACACAGACAGAGCTAGAGGGCTGGCTTTCTTCTCCACAACCCCTGAATAGCACTGGAAGGGAAGGTAGGGCCTGAGGGACTGTGTAGCAGAGAAGGGACTGATTCCTTGTGTTGGGTGTGTGTGGGTGTCTTAGAAGCCAGGCTAGTTCTAGTGTAGGTGTTCCTAGCTCTGTAATGGGCTCACCAGCTTAGCATTTAGCCCTTCCCAGCTCCTTGATGGCCTGATAAACCCAACTGTGTTGGCTTGGCTGTGTTTTGTGTATCCTTGGCTATGTGTCAGCCTGCTTGTTCCTTATTCCTTGGAGAATCATGCCCAGCTCGGGGGTGGCAACGTTGCTGAGAGATTAAGGAGCACGCTGGCCTATGGTTGGGTGGAACGTTGCAGCGACGTAGCTGGTTGCGAAATGAGTTCTTCATAAGATAAGTGATCTCGTCCATTTTACTTCTGCAATCATGTTTTCTCTTAATGAATGTGATGAACATGTTGAATGCTTGTATGAACGTATGATTGCTTCCGCTATGTATGATAAATGATCATGTATACATGTCTAGTTCAAAGCATTTTATTTCATCATTTCAACAATTTTATGAATGCACATGTTCATGGGGCTGGTAGCCCGGATGGTTAACGCCATGGTAGCGTCCTTTTCGCTGGTCGGAGGGTCGGGGACGTTACATGTTGTGTTTTAGATTTTGCTTAACATTGTTTTTATTTACATAGGTTTATCAAAGTTCTTCATCTAATATCAAGGTGAGATTATGAGCTTCAGGGGGGCACTTTTGTTGCTAGGGTTTAATTGATATTGTGAAGTGCAAGGGTATCTTGGGCCTGTGATAAACTTGTTGGAGTGGGAGCTTTACGCAATGAGTCTTGTGCAAGGAAAATGACGAGCAATTCAAGAATAAAAATCGAGAAGTTTAATGTCCAAAGCTTTGAGTTATGGAAGCTAAAGAGGGAAGATCTTCTTGTTGACAGAGACCAGTGGATTGTCGTGGATATAGTTACAAATTCCACTAGTACGTCGAAAGAATATTGAGAAAATATGGAGAGGAAAGCAAGAAGTACAATTCAACTCTACCTCTCGGATTTAGTGCTATTGAACATTTCTTGAGAAGAAATGTAAAGAAGTAGGATATGTGGGGAATTTGTATCAATCAAAGTCCTTGATAAACACATTATTTGTTCATAAGAAGTTGGTTCATCTTACGATGGAGGATGGTCACCTCTGGAAGATCATCTAAATGTATTTAATACTCTTGTAAGTCAATTGGCCTTTGAATTGTAAACTACCATGGGTATTCCACTGAATAGTTCGTCACAATGGATGTTACAACTTAATTCATTATTTCGGTTTAATTCCACATACTGATAGATAAATTGTCTCAAAAGAAAATAACTAGATCAAAACATCACATCCACACAAATAACACAAGATATACCTTGGGAAAACCCACTATGGGGAAAATCCCAACTGAAAGTGAGGATTGTGCCTTGCTCTTTTCTTCTCCAATATGTAATGCAAATAAAAGAATGTGGTACTCACCATAGAGTTACCTTTGATATTGTAGCTTGCATGGCTACAACAATATCTCAAACTTCTTTTGTCATTCCCTAATATTTATCCTTTATTGTTTCTCAACTATGGAACAATACAATTACATCATCAGAATGTAACCCTTCTCCTCCTTACGGCTCGACATTTAACATTTCTCAATAGACATCTAGCGTTAATTTTAGGGTTTGTATATATTTCAACTCCTTATTAGGGTTATGGTTTTGGACCCTGTAGAATGTTATTGAAAGCCACATGTGACTAGCTCCACATGCGTGGGTAATGAGAGTTGACATGGAATCCACTCAGTACCAAGGTGGTCAGTTGGATAAATCAACTAGTGGGAGGCATAACTTCCTCATACCGACTTCGATTAAGGGAATTCTTGCACCATTGGTAATGTATTTGAGTGTAGAACAATGTCGAAGGGTTAGAGCTATGATCATAAACTTTTGACCATAAAAAACATCATTTAAATCCTCAAACATTCCTCGAAAGGTTCTTGACCAAAAATCTACTAAGACCTGTCGCTAAAATGGGTCCTACAAGTCAATTCATCCAATTGTTCCTCCCACAAAGAAACAAAATAGATGACAAATCATAATCGAATTCAGATCATATCTCCCCTTTTTGGGAGGCTTTTTGTCCCCCAAAAATTGTACTCAACGAGATGAGGAATTTTTTCTCTATCGTGCTATGGTTGTGGGATTTTATTATGAGTATCTATAATTGACGAATTTTGTTTTTTCTTCATTTTATGATGTTGGATATGAAAAGTTAACTACCATTTACAACCATCATGTTGAAGAAAAATTAAAATAATGCCATGGACCTTCCAAATCTTTAATGAATTAATAAACCTTTCCAATTGTAACATCTGCATGTTGTCCGTTTTAATAAAATAAAATTATTATGATGTTGGATATGAAAAACTTAACAACCATTTACACCACGATGTCAAAGATAAATTTAAGCTCTTTTTGTGGAACTTAAAGCTCTTTTGTAATTATTTTTATGTGATTAATTTTTATTTGTAAGATATGCATTCACAACTATTACCATGAAGGTCATTTAATAATAAGGTTTAAAACATGTTTAATCAACATAACATGTTAACATAATTCATATAATGAAATTTAATGATTATAAGTTATTGCGATCACATTCCAAATGAAATGATTACTTATAACTAGAGTTGAACATTATATGAGCATCCTCATACTCATTAGGTCGAAAGCATACTAAGTCATGATATATTATTTAGCATCCCACTCTAGATTGGTTTCATACATTCAACCATCATTCAACTTTACATTCAAGTGAGCAAATGTCCATCAACAATATTCACTTATTGATGTTTATGGCATTTCATAAACATTAATTCTTTAATGCAAGTATAAGAACAATCATAAATAAATCGTTCATTATATGCATTATATAACATCAATGCATTTGACATTAAGCTTTCATTTATATTATTAACCAACATTCCACAACTAATATGGATAACATTACTTGAACACTACCATCATTTTATTAATGATCCATCTTAAAATCTAAAGACCAAAGGATCATGGTTGACATATCGAGACATACACATTAAGATAAATGCATCATAACCTCAATGCCATATTGCTTCTAAAGTAGACACAACCTCCACTTAACCTCACTATCAAGTTATAATATAATAATATATTTCCAGTAGACACAAAAATGTTTACTGAGAAATATTGTCCTCAAAAGCTACAATTTGCATCGATAAATTCATGCTAAAGATTTATTTCATATAAAAAGTTATTTGATTCCTTTTGCACAACTTGACAAACTTACACTATTATTGGAGTAAAAAGAGACATTAAAACTATATTGTTTTTAATAGTTCTTTAATAGGTATATTAAAAATATATTTCTTTAATAGTGCATTGACTTTGGTATATGTAGGTACATAGGTATTTATTTATAATTGGTTATATAATTGGATGTATATGACTATGTATAATATAACATATATAATAGTTCATTTTTTTTTAATTATGGTGACTTTGGTTATGCACGAATAATTTAGATTTCATACTTTATATTATTATTTCGTTTACAATGGTTTTGATATGATTTTTAAAAAATATTTATTGTTCATTATTTAGAGTTTGACAATTTCAGGTTGTAAAAGATATTTTCTATTTAGAATCCATGTCATCATCAATGGTACAATTTAATGCTTCACCTGTAAGAGCTAAAAACCTATTCATAGCATCATTCTCCCTTTCTAGTCACCTAGTCCTTGGCTTCATGAATCCTAAGGGTCTCTACCACCTTATCTGCCACAAACCAAAACCCTAATGGCCAAACCTAACTTAACTAGGTGTATTCCTAGTTTTGAGGGAGCCACCCTTTTAGGGATTGATTTCTTGATTTTAGGAATGCTAGATTTCATAGTTAGTAAGTGAGAGAACTTTGCTATGTTTCTCTTAACTGACTTTTCATGCCCCATTTCTCCTTCATGGACCTAATTAGAAGTTTTGTACTCTCAATTAGTCAATTAACTAGTTATTGTGAAGTCTTGAGTCAGTATAATTCATTTTAAGATAGTTAGCATGACTAACTGAGAGGCTTTAGCCTCTTGTTAAGCCTAACTAACCTCATGCAATACATGGACAATTCAAATTGACTCTAACCCTAATTCGAATTGTACCTCTTTAAATATTGTACTCTACCACTCATTCATACTCAATGAAATATATCATTCAATTCTTCCAATCTGCTTCTAGTTTGTTGTGTAATGATTTATGTTATTCATTTGTTAAATAATTTATTGATGGCTGATTTTATTTTCACTATATATCTCATTAGTTTATGTACCTAGATCTATATGTTGATATCTTATATCACCTTTATTGTTAATTAAAATTTTAACAAATTTGTTTTAATTTATTTTTCCATTTACTATTATAGATTTCATTTTAGGGGTAAGACTCAACTTTATTAAAGCACTGTTAAACACAATATATTTTTAAATTAACATTCAATGAAAATACCATAGGGTTAGATAAAAAGTCAATTACATATTTTAAATTCATTTCAAATTTATGTTATGGTTTACCCACTTGCACAAATGAAGTTTTCTAAAACATATCACAACCAGCTATATCTAGTGTAGTAACCTCATCTAGTGACTAATGAATGCTTGCAATTCCATTGAAATACTCAATTATAAGCAAGAGAGCTCAAATATTTGTGCATCAATTATTAGTTTATCATTTAGATATTTTAACCAAAAGAGAACCGTTTATAAATTCAAAAGACAAAATCCCATTGCAAGCAATATTAGTTGGCCTCATGATTCCACAACGACAAATCTCTCAATGTTATATAAGAATTCTTACCATAACAAATTTTCCAGTTGTTTTAATAGTAATGATTAATCAAATGAATTTATGGAACAATATTTAAGATTAAAATAATTATGTAGTAACATCAACATGAACATGATATGAAAATGAATTATATATATGTGTGTGTGTGTGTCCATGTGTGTGTGTGTCAACTCATAGCTTAAAATACAATAGCTAGGTTCCCTACTAGATCCAGATTCATCAGGTCCACGTACTCTAGAAAAGGTAGAGGGTAAACCACTACTCATGTCAGATAACAATGCAGAGACTAGAAACTAATGTATCTCTCCATCAAGGTCTGTACCGGTTGATAACATTAGATTGTGTAAATCACTTTGTGCATCAGTGGATGTTGCAATTGGTGTGCTAATGGATGCTACATCAGTGGATGGTAGTGGGTCTGTTGTAGGAGGGGGTGGTAATGTTGCGTATACTAGAGGAGGGGATGGTAGTGGGGGGACTAGTGGATCGGTGGATGCAGGTACACATTATTGGGTGGTGGTGGGATTGCTAAAGGAGGGGATTCCAGTGGTGGGACTAGGGGACTAGTGGATGTAGGTGCATTGGTGAATGGTGGTGGGCATACTGGAGGAGGGGAGGATGGTGGGGCTAGTGGATTGGTTGATGGTACATCAGTGGATGATGGTATGATTGCTAGAGGAGGGGATGATGATGGTGGACCTGCTATAGGAGGGGATGTTGGTGGTGGGCCTACTGGAGGATGTGGAGGAGGAGGTGGTGGATAAGAAGTATATGCATGTGTGGTGATGGATCATCCTGCAACTGCTATATTGGTGAATGGAGGAAGTTGAGGAGCATTGTCATCAAAACAGGACTCTAACCAAGAGTCTGGAATACACCTCAAATCGTCAAGTATCATGAGGGAACCAATAACATAATGCATCAATAATGTCATATCTCGGGGAAGGGTGGACCACACGAGAGAAAGTTAAGATTCCATGTGATGCGAAGTGGTCACATAATATCACCTCATGCCGAGCCATAAAATCACAAATATGATCCGCCACAGAGTGAAAGTATATAGGACCTGAAATGCATTGCTACATGTTGGGCGTATGATCAGGAATTGGCTCATCATCCTTAGCCATATCCTCATTATTATAGGGTGGTTGATCTCCATCACACATGGAATTATTTACAAATTAGTGGACACCAATAATTGGAAAATTTAAACCAATTATTATAATAAATTATATGTTCATTAAATAAGACAAAAAATATGCAATTACATTAATCAAAATATAAAAATCATATTACCCTTCAAATTCAGTGGTTCAGATTGAGTAAATTAGATATTCAAACATCGTAGCCAATCCATCTTTCCATATGGATAATGTATAGAATCGATGAATTACTATTGGTTATCGCTTCATAACATCACTAAAACCTTTGCACCAGGTTCCCTACACATGACCTCGGGGGCTCCTCTCTTGACCTCCAATGTGCATACATGCATCAATCATAAGTTTAGCTAGCATGCGGTCAAATGTTGGATTAAATGTGAGATGAGTCGATGGAAACATCCAAAAAATTAGAGGATGATAACTTTATTGCTATGGGGAAAAAAATTCTCCCCTGGAGTTCGCTATGACAGTGGTATAAATCTATAAAAAAATTAGTTCGAAAATAGTATCCCACCTGATTATCTCAGGCCTATGTAGTATATAACATAACACAACTAATACATTTTCCATTAGTGAGATGGTGTGCTATCATGGTAACAAACAAACTCAAGTACTGGTTCTCTTCTCAATGAATTGTATGTAGCGTCAACTAACCCCCACTCACCTAGAACTCACTCGAGTGAGTAATATCCACACTAAATAATTAATGAACATAATATGGGGTGGTAGATTAGGAAAATGGGGAAAGTCCTTCCTCTGCCAATATAAACCTGTGATGAAATACACATCCTCCTTTGTGGGATGGTACCAAATATTGAGACCAACTCTAAAGGCCGACTTATCGTGATCCCAACAATGGATCAACTCTGCTAGTGGCTCAATATACCCCTGAGTGAGATAGCCTCCTCATAAAACGTGAGGAGGCCAACATGAAATAAGATCTATTGAGTTGCATCAACATTAGGATGAGGAATAAAATCCCTCTCCCTCTCTCTTGTCTGCCATACCCGAAAGACATTATACAATTTGAATTAAAGTTGTAGTGGTGCTTGTCCTTGATTTAGATACAAATTTCATTATGAATTACATTACTAAAATAAAAATATATATAGAAAATAGGTACATGAAATACTTATTAGGAATTTTTTTTGGGGCCCAACAAATATTTCCATTACTAGTGCATATGTTTTAAATAAGGTGCATTGTCCACGATACGATACATTTACATGAGCACACCATCCACAAAGTTCCATGTTTTACATTGACACACAATCAATGAGGCTAAAAAATTAAAATGAATGCGTTGAGGGCGATGCATATGTATTCAACATAAAACACCATACACAATGTTCTTAGAAAAAAAAATGAAACACAAATTTTGCAAATTTTCTATGCAGTAGCAATGTGCCTGGGATAATAGAAAGCACTGATAACAATGTTTTACAAATAACACCATTCAAATTTCTCTTTAAAACACATCAATGAATATTTATAGATTATTATTTATACAGTAATGGTGCACCAAATCTAGAAGAAAGCACCGGTATCAGTGCATGAAAAAATTTACCATTTTCGATGTACTACATAACACACCAATGAGTATTTTCATTTTTCCAATTATAATACTGGTGTGCCTAATATATCTAGCCACATTGGTAAAGGTGTGATATACAAAGAGCCTATGGCTATTTTTCTGGTGGTTGATAGTGCACCTAGTATACTAGAATGCACCATTGATAGTGCTTGGATCGACACACCAATGATGGTGCACTATATGACACACTAATGAACATGTAATTTTTTTATTATAATTTCATTAGCGATGCACCTTATCTAATTGAATGAATCAGTAATGATGCACCATTGGATAATTTTAGGTTTTACAACGCACTGGTTGTGCATTTTTGGTGGTGGTGAATGATGCGTCTTATCTAGAGGAATGAATCATTATAGGTGCATCATAGCCGGATACATTGTATGCACTGATAGATGCACTAGTTATATGACACATGACTGGTTTAATGGGAGAAACAATGCAGTTATCTAAAAATAACCGCATTGCATTTGGTGCAAACTTTTCGGTACATTTATATGAAATGAACACACCAAATGAGGTGCGGCTTATAAAAATGCCATATTTTGGTGTGAACTGAGTTTTGGGGGAGCATTGATGAAAACGTTCTTATTTTTTTTTAAAATTTGAAGTATACAAAGTTGAATTTCAAAATTTAATCCGCTGAAAATTTACATTGAAAGATGACAATTGATTTACTTGGTGCCTTTCATGCTGAGAAAGCATGGTTGCTATGTATGGGAATTTTTTTTTCTTGTTGTTTGGAAATTCCAAAATGAACAAAAAACAATCTTAGATACACACAAATTGACAATTATGGTGGTGCAAGAACACTGTAGCATAGAAAGCATCTATAAATAACTTGAGCACTAATATTTGTATGGATCTCCATAAGCATCATAACAATGTTAAATTTTTTTTATGGTTTTTTCTTATATATATATATATATATTCTACATTAACAAAGTGCGCGAATAAATTTTACGACCCAATGATGCATTTTTTTTTTTTTCATAAAAAAAGATCTTATATATATGATATATATAAAAAAGGTATCACCAGGTAATTACAATATGACAACCTGTCCAAACTAGTCCATAACAGTACTTACACCTACAATACACAATGTATCTGAATTCTATCCAAAAAAACCCGTTCCCAAAAGACTATGTCATCATCCATCGGGTATCCAATCGTGGTAAAATAATGCATTTGATTCAACAAAGCGCACTAGAACAATATATGTTATACTTTAATTTTTTAAAATACTATATTCTATACTAACATAGTGTGCAAGTAAATTTTACGACGCAACGGTGAATTTGATTCAACAAAGCGCATTAGAGCATTATAGTTTATACTTTATTTTTTTAAAATTATTTCAATAACGTCCAGTGCATTTTGATAAAACGCACTGGTGCTTATATTGAAAGTTAACCTCACAAGTGCACTGGTTAACAAATAATGCATTGTAGAATTCGTTTTTTTGTTTTCTTGAAAAAAAAATAGCTTTCTGGTTCATTGTTGAGAAAGTCACCGACACGTTTAGAGTTACAAAGCACACCAGAAGATGTATACATTATATTTAAAATTTTTAATTAATTTGAATGATTATGATGGGTTTTTTCTAAAATGCAAAGGTTCTTATTGTTAAAATAAAATGCATTGGTGCTTTTATTTAGATAAAGTGCAATGTAAAATTTCGAAATATTTTAATTTTTTTTGGAAAATATATAAGCTTTATGGTGAAGTTGTTATGTCCCCGCCTGAGGGGATATATATGAATCGCTCAAGGTGATTAGTTGAAGTAATTTGTTGCAACTTTAACAAAATTATATAATTTTTGCTATAATTTGTATTAATTTTTTTTTGAGAATTATTTAAATATTGATTTATCTTGCTTTTTATTGGTTGATATAGATGACGTAGGCATGGGACTTTGTGCCCCAAGACCCGGTGACGGGCTAACGTCAGCATCATCAACTCAGTCAGGTGGATTAGTTGAGAGTTTGGTGTAAATTTTTGTCAGATACTTCCGGTATTAGGTCCCTGCTGTCGAGTAAGGGACGGAGGAGTGTTATTGGCTTTATCGATCGAAGAATGCCGTTCACCGGAGCGGGAATGAATAGGCAGGGGCCCGTTGCCGCCCATTCGTAATTACCACCTGAGAAAACGAGCTTTTCCATAGTCCATGTAATTAAGCACAGGGATTTATACTTGTTATATGCAGTAGCTAGCCGCCTCATAAGCTAGTAAATCCGAGGTTTCACATTATTGTTTCATGGTATTTGCTTTAATTACTAGCTTAGAACTCCTCGGGAACTAGTTCAATTTGACTAGACCTAGATGCAATCGAATGAACTAGAAGCCCCGGGTGTGGGTGGGAATAAGAGGTTTGTGCTTTTTGTTCAAATGAAATGATTCTTTTTTTCTCTTATTTATTTCATGGACGACAGAGCTACGCTACCAGAAAGTTATGGAAGCAACAAGCAAACGTGATAGTATGATGGTTTATAGAATTTAATAACCCTTGACGCCCAGAAAGGTTACTCAAATTACCACTTCAAGGAAAGTCAGGGTCATAATACATTTCCAGCTACTACACGCCCACTCTCTGAACTGAATTTGCCACTCTTAATAGGCCACGTTCAACCCTTTCTATCATATCCTGACGCCCAGTTGTGTTACTCAATTTACCGCTTAAGTTTAACGGCGGTCGGTCATAAGGGGTGTGCCTATCTGTGCCATCCCCCTACTATCCAATTAAAAACATTGTGAATGAATTATTCAAAAATAAAAACATTACTTCTTTAAATATAAATTGGGGTAAGTTATCATCTCAGGGTATTAAAAGAACGATTGCAGGCCCGAACAAAATGAGTGGATATCCAATGTGTTTTGAGTTCAGAGCTCCAATACTTTAATTTGAGGCAGTCTTGAACAATTATTAATATTCATGGAACCCCATAATTAAAAAAAATAGAATAACATTCATTCAAGTGGCTATTGTTACTGGTATTATAGTGACAGAAATTATCTTCTCAAAATGGAGAAGGAATGGCAACTTGGCACCGGCCATAGCTTCACCCCGACTGTATAAAGCACTGACTCTAGCTCCATGCATCCTTATAGGTTCGATGAGTAGAGCATCATTCATATACCGACCGGAGCTTAATGCCACACTAACAAGAGCTTTCGAGCTTCTTAATGCTGCACATTGTTTATAGCTCTGACTGCCAACTGGCATTTACAAACGACTATGCATCCCGTCTAGGTAGGTCCTTGTGCTCTAAGTGAGTTGGAAGTATCTAGTTCGATGGAGAAACTTAATATCCTCGCTCCTCCCAAACGCCTGCCTTTCAGATAAATAAAATGTCGTAATAGATAAGGTTCATAGGTTATATGCCCAAGTGGTTTATTCGAAGCGATTGCCCCTCGTCCGATCTATAATTATTGCCCCGCCTGTTACAGCTTGCCAAATTTGTTGAACAAGGTCGAGTGCACTCAGACAGGGGAACGACGTGCTACTTGATCCCAGCTAATGAATGGGTACGTATAGCTGCTTGGTCCTCCGCCTCGTTTCGCCTTGCCCCGTCCCGCCCCGACACGGCAGACCTATAGCCAGCTGGTTATTTGAGCAACTGCTTGATTCGCCCTGGACTGGAAAAAAAAATACTTTATACTGCGCTTAGCAGGTGTTCATCACTCAATATCGGACTCCATGCCCGATACTTCATGCCGGTAGCCCACTCGATGACAAGTTTAGATGCCGGTGTAAATACAAGTGTTGGTGCATTCAATGCTTAGCTTTAATTGATTTTTTAATATAGAAATAAAGCGAGGGCTAATATAGAGTTATCTCCGTCGAGGGACAATCATTTCTCATTCCAAATACGAGGTCTATTGCTTGATCGCACAAGGGAAGGGTCAACATCGATCGAGGTGGGGGAAAGCCAATTGGAACAGGGAGGAGCGCTTCCAATTCAACTTTTTGGAGATAGTGGAAAACATACCCCTAGTTATTAGGTTGGGATATGGCTAGGCAGGTTGTTCTTTTGATTTTTGAGTGTATTAAATAATTATTTTTTTGTTTTTCTATTGGTTTAGTTCACGTGACGTTTGCTTGGGTCCCCGTAGGCTCTCATCAGCGAAGTATAAATTCAGTCTGCACACTGCAGGCCATGGGAGATGTGCAGGATTTGGTTTGCTGAAACCTCTATTACTAAGTTATTATTATTAAAATTAATGTTCTATAACAACCTCTTTCGAATCACAGTCTTTTAGATGCCCCTGACTCTTTACTGTGACCTGCATTAACTCACCTAGTCTTTTTAAATGCCATGCATCTATTGCTCTCATTATCCTAGATTCCAACCCTCTTAAACCTTCCCTCAAATTCCTTCTATCTGTGCTTGGTACACATGGTTTGATTTCCTCCTACCTTCAAACCAAATCGACAGTGCTTGTTTTTCATCGATTGCTAGCAGGTTGCCAAACCAAGCTACACGTCGGGTTGCAAGACCATCCAAGCTAGGCGTCCGGGTATATTGAATACAAACCAGCATTAAATAGGCCATGTAGTTTGTACTGGTATGCAGATTTTAATGCCAGCAGGTTGCCAGACCAAGCTACACATCGGGTTGCAAGACCATCCAAGCTAGGCGTCCGGGTTCAAGCTACGCTTAGGTGTTCAACTAGCACTTTGCTGAAATTGATTTTCCATTTAGCGTTAATAGCTTATGAATGTAATATTATTCATTGTGTTAACTGACTGATTTTTTTACTGTGCTCAAATATTTGGGATTTTTCCAGAGAGAATTCGGGCCCTCTAAAACTAAAACATGAGTAGGGGGTTTATGCCATGGAAGGAGCTGTTGAGAAGCTGTTAGTTTTAGTCATGCCCGTATACCAAAAGGTTGAGGGAAAGCTTTTCGAAATTCTGCCAAAGCTCCATTAATAGTTTACCAAAGGTCGAGGGAAAGCCTTTCGAAATTCTGCCAAAGCTCCATTATTAGTTTACCACGCTCATATGTTAATATTATTTATGCAATATTTGGTGCTCAATCCATCATCGAAAGGCATTCTATTAGCGTTGCATGGTTTTGGACGAGGAGACAATTTTATGTGTCCAGGTTTTGAATCTTCTTCTCTCTTTCTTTTGTCGTTTAGAATTTAGCATTTTGTTTGTCCACATCAATTTCCACTAGTTTACAGGTGGGAGGTCTCTAATGCCTGGCTATTTTTAAATTATATTTGTTCGGCTGTGGTTGTTCCAATTCAAGGGTTAGGGTTCCTCTAATGTGTCTTTCATAAAATCTGTTCAGGGGTTCGTTTAATCTTTCCACTACAATCATCGCGCACAAGCTAGGAGCTGGCTGTATTGCATATTATCTGGCAATTTCTTTTGCATCCCAGGATTTTAGGTAGCATAGTCGGTGAGGCTCTTAGAGCACCCAAGGGTTTTGAGAAATAAATCTGTGATATTGATATTGTATTGTGATATTGATGCTGAGGGTCCTCAGAGTTTGTTTTCATCCATTTTCCTCTACATGTGTTCATGAGTAGCATCAATTATTGCAATCCTATCCCCGTAATTATTGCAGATAGTAGGTGTGATTCGTGGGCAGAACGAGCTAAATTGATGGATTATAGTGATTTCATTCCTTTTCTTATTTAAAAAAAGGAATTTATTTTGGTTATTTCAGTTATCGGTTGTATAACTTTTAACATGTATAATATAATATTTTACAGTACTTATTCTTGGCAAGCTCCAGCATAAGATGCCTTTCCTTCTAAGCCCCAGAACACAGATTCGTATTTAATTTATCTAGATTTTTATTTAACTATGGATTCCTTGGAATTATTAAGCTGCCTTCCTTCTAAAGCCCAAAAATTACATTAAATAAATTAAAAAAGAAAATATTCCTCCGTCAAGTCTTAACGATTACCACTGCCCTTCCGTTATGCTTCAGTTGGGCTTGCCCTTACTCTTTGATGGGCGATTGAGTTGGTAAAAAGATTAGATGTCTTTCCTAGTGATAGAGTTCGTAAAAATACTGGACGTCTTGGTCTTCTAAGGTAGCGTAAAACGAAAGCCACTGTCACGCCTCTGTCATTTCACCGGCGCCTCCATTTTTAAAATTAGATTTATATTATTTTATTGGTAAGTACTTGTGAATTGATATTTTATCATTAAATTTGCAACATTATTAAAATTAATTGAAAAATAAAATATTTCGTAAAAAAGTTATAATGTCACTTAGTTTTTAAATAATTATGCTCATAGGTATTTAGATATTATCTTCTTATGCTTAAATGCATCTTAGATATAGTTTATTAATTATGTTGATGGGCATTTAGATATTATCTTGTTATGCTTAAATGCATCTTAGATTAAGATTTAAGTTTTAAGGATGGTTTTAATTAATTATGCCAATAGGCATTTAGATATTATTTTGTTATGCTTAAATGCATCTTAGATTAAGATTTAAGATTTAAGGATGATTAAAAATTAAATATACTCCAAACTTTAGAATGACTACCAACTATATTTTTTTTAACTAGGGCATAAAATGGCCCGCCATTGCTTTTCAATGGCCGCGTGGCAGTTGATATGCGTCCGGTAAGAATAATGTCATATTCAAGATTATAAGAATACTATCATATTTAAAGATTGCACAAAGGTATTGCAAACATTTGAGATATGCAAATATAAATAGTTTATCAAAGAACCTTTAATAGAGTTAATTTCCACTGCATCTACCACATACTGGTGAAACCCTCATGGGAATGGATTGTCCTAAAAGATCAAACTAAGACTGGTACTATTGAATATATCTTTTTATTATCAAGTATAAATAACTATTTCAATGTTTTTTTAACTAACATATAAGATAATATCCCTACAAGAATAAGTGACTCACAACACCAACTCGTTGAATTTATTTTTTTTACAATAAGTTGTGTGAGAACTAGATGCATTTTGGTTCATGTATTGGAGATACAAGGAATTATTGGAATTATATATATATATATATATATATATATATACATATTAAAAGAATTTGTTGCAATTATAGGATAAGATATATGGTATTTGAAAAAGTCAAAGTATCATGATATCTTGAAAAGTAAGAATACTTTTTATAATAGAAATAGTGATTGTATACTCACTAAACTAATATGGTTTAGAAATTAGTTTAGAAATTGATTTATAAAAAATTTTAAAAAGATATATTTTTATTGAAGGTTTCTTACTTGATAGTGGTTGAGAATTGAGATAGCATTTCTAAATTTCCTTGAAATTGATGCATAATTTTTCATTCCTAATTACAATAGCTATTAACATTTGCGGGGACATTGCCACCTCGTGGCTCTTGTTTGTAAATGCATGTATGCTTATGTCTTTGTAAGGACCATTAGTTATTTTTTTAAGATTTTTTTTTAAATCATAATTTAAGTTGGTATGTCATTTGAACAATCTCGTGTGTTCATAAATAATAAAGAACATTGGTGCATTTGTATATAATGAGTACACGTTAAGCAAAACATCTACAAAAACCTTTGTCTGCCTATGCTATCCACCTCGGCTATAAATTGATAAAGGAGATTATTTTATTGGAGGTTCCACCAAAACATCCACTAGATGGTTTTATTCTTGTAGTGTTAAAATCTCTTGATGGGTGATTGTTTAGACCTGATGGGATCATCCTAGTGATCCCTATTGAAATCAGGGGGAAGATTGTGTTTGGCAAGGTTGAAGTAGCATATGGTAACTTAGACTATATTTGTGTTCTTAGTCTTTCAAATTTATTTTATTCCCTCATCAAGGAAAGATTGTGACAATGGATGAGTTGTATTTTTGTATAGAAGAAATGACTACCTTGACAAGACCTAAGATCCAAGTAGTGGATAAATCCATGATAGATTGATATAATGTGGGTGTTGGGAGGTGTCAAAATCAATGAATAACTCTTTAATGAATCCTTGAATATTATTGATCAAACTCATTTATTTATACATAAAGAATGACTATTGGGATTCATTTTCCCGAGATGACCATTTCTAATTCTTCATATTCCCTATGATACCAATTATTTACATATTTTATTAATCCTATAGGATTAGGATTCTAACATTCCCCCCTTAATCCAAAGGGGTGTTTGTGAGTTTGAGCATTTTACTAAGATTTTCAAGCTTCTCTTACAAGGTATTTTGTGAAGATGTCTTCAATTTTCTCATTTGTGGAACAATATCTCAATTGAACTGTATTTGCTTCTACATGATGTCAAATCATATGGTATTTCGTGTTGACGTGCTTGGCTCAATCGTAGAATATGGGATTCTTGGATAACTTGATTGCATAAGTATTATCAATCAACATGGGAGTGGATTTCTCTTGTTTTTCCTGCAAATATTCAAGTATTTTTTTAAGACACAATCTCCTTTGTTGCTTTTGTAGAAACTACATATTATGCCTTTGTGTATAATTTGCTAGAATTAATTGTTTTCATGATATTGATGGGACAACTCTTGATCCAAGTTTCATGAGGTAGTATGAAGTAGAAACTCTCGTCTCTTTGTCACCATCAAAGTCTAGATCAAAGTACCCAATAAGTTTGAATTCATCTACCTTAGAATACTTGAGTCCAAATTCTTGAGTCCCCTTTAAGTATATTAGAACTCTTTTGTCAACAAACTTGTGTCCTTTACAAGTTTTTTGCATGAATCTTGAAAGACTCCCAGCAATAAATGAAATATCGAGTATGGTGGTGGTAAGGTAGATAAGGATTCCCACAAGTTGTCAGTACTTGGTTGCATCCTCAAATTCCTTTTCTTAATTTGATGTGAGCCTCAATTTCTATTCAATTGGATTAGAATGAGGGTTGAATTCTATCATGCGAATTTTGTTCAATAGTGCTCCCACATCCTTCTTTTAGGAGATGAATATACACTTAAGATGTTGAGTCACCTCAATTCTGAATTAGTAGTGAAGGTGACTCAAATATGTTATCCCAAGCCCTTATTCAATTATTTATTTATGGATGCAATATAGCTTTCATTGTTCCTTGTCATCAAAATATCATCTACATACACCACAAGATACACAACTAATCTTTTAACTATCTTTACAAACAATGTTGCATAATCAAGATCTATGTTGGGATTATTATTAATCCTCCATTTGAACACATAAGTCTATTTGTTTATTTCCCTAGATTAGGAGGTCTTCATCAATTCACCTATGCATGGGGGACACATCTAGTGGACATATACCACTTATTACGTTTGTTTGCATGATTTTTGGTGCTCCAAGGATCAATCCCTATAATTTAAGAACCCACTCAAAGTGCCACCGACAATGTCCAGCTGTTGACTCTAGTAGGTATTTAGTTATTTCCAGTTGTGCTTCGATCACCATTAGTTAGACCACTCCTAGTGTCTTTAGCGCTAGCTTCCATGATTCAAGGGAAGTAGGGAACCTTTGTTCACCTACCCTCTTTAGTTAGCTAGTTGTGAGATTCTTCAATGATCCAGAGTTGCATTAGTGATATTTAGTGGTGGATTTCCCATACTGAGTTAGCTCCTAAGTCATTCCAAGTTGGTAGATTCAACTTCGTCTTTAGGCATTCAAATTATCATACATATTATTTACGGAATATGTGTGGATTAGTACTGATGAATTGATTATGATTATTATTCCATCTATTTGTCTCATGAGTGTTTTATTCTTCATGGATTATTGATCTGAGTTACTGAATCTGCTTCTCTCTCTTCTACAATTCTCCATTTGAATTCTGTAGACTTGATGATCCTATGCTTTATTGAATTTTATATGGTATCAGAGTTGGTATCAAGGCCAACAAAAAACCTCAAAATCTTCCATTGATGCACTAGAATCCAATGGGTTCCTCATAAATCCTGGAATTATTGCCTTGCTCCCTCTGGATTATGTCCAGAGAAGTCTATCTAGGTGTGAAGCACCCAAAGAAAGTGCACATGTCGAAGTGGAGAGTGTTTGGTGTAATTTGAATCAAATTGAATTGTTTTTGCAAGTACAATTTCAACAACAAAATTTGAAAATATCAACCAACTTTGAATATTTACCAAGACCTCTACAAATCATATTAGAGGGCCTATTATAGCTTGTTTGAAAGGCCTTTTTGTGATCTGAAATGATTTTTTTCATGGAATTCAATTTGAGTATATGGTTTGAGAGATAACTTTAGTTGAATATCAGAGGTTTGCAACAACTCATGTCCGTCCGTACCCTCTATTTCGGAATGATAATTCTCACTCCACAGGATGAGATAGGTCAAGTTCCTTATATTATTTGAAAGATCTCTTCAATATTTCAAATCTGTCTTCGACGGAATTTGATTCCATTGACTGTAGAAGAAGTTGTGATTGAATTGGAAACATGACATCAATCATGTTTTTGAGTTTTTATTTAAGCTTACATACATGATTTGATTTACATGTACAAATTCTTGGATTCAAATTTGTTCCCGAATTTGAAGAAGAAAATTGTAGAAACCTCTATTGTACAACTTCAATATGGATTTGATATCAGTTCCTCCTCTATCACCTTTCAATTATGCTGAGTGGAAATTGAAGATTGTTGCATATCTCAAGAGCTATTCCAATGCCAGATTTCGATGATGAGAAGTATATTTGGTTCAATAACCATGACAGAGAATATGGAGCCATGTGTCTAGCCATTCCTCCAAGGATGCACTATCTCATTCAATGTTGTTGAATTCCCAAGTGAAATATGGTCCAGATTGGACTGAGCAATTGGCCAACAGAATGAAGATATTAGAATAGAGCATTGGGAGGGTGCATCTAAAATCTCCTTGCATGCTCCTCCAGTCTTAACTACTTCTTCTGAAGATGAAGTTGTTCAAGATGAAGAAATAACAGAATCTTCAACTCATTCAATTCAAATTTGTGAAAGTATCCTTGATGAGACTCCTTCTGTTGCTGCTATCAATTTTTTTGAGAATTTGATGTCTCATGTTTTCATGCAGATTTTCCAGAAGAAGATATTCAAACCTCAATTGTTGAAGAAAAATTATCCTTCCATCCCACTTAGTCATTCTCTAGTAATTCTTCTATCCTAAATTTTGTGCAAAGTTTGCTAGTGAATACTCAAGGAGCCAACGAGAAATTCGATTCCTCTCTCTCCACTCATGCCAGTGGTGTGCAGAGAAGTGATATTTTGGAAGTTATGGAAGAAATATAATATTTTTGGAGTGACCCATTCATGCTCAAATATCTAGTGCTTCCAGTGAATTCATGCTTGATCACTTGCACCAATACTCAGAGTTTTGCCGAAGAAGGCGAAAATTGTGCATCTTCCATATCAGTGGCACACTTGGGAATTTTGTTTCAATTTATTGGAGATGATATCACCTTATTTGGTTCGAATTTAGAGTTTTAAGGCCTCTCATTTATTCTTGTAATTGATCTCATCAATTTTGATGTGAAAAATCAAGCACCTCAAGTCTCTTTCAAATTTAATACTGGGGATTCAATGTCAGTTTCTTCTTATGAGTTTGATGATATTAATTTTTGTCAATCGTTGGATATTTTGGAAGCTATATCAAATTATGGAGCTCAAGCATTTGCTCTCCATGGTCCTAGGCCTCCTCCTCCTTCCTACTTGATCACATGCTCATCTCCTCATAGTGCTAGAAAAGATGGAGACCTATTGCATTCGCTTGGATGCTTGCTCCTCACATTTGGAGATGATTTTACTTCACATGGTTTGATGTATCAAGAACATCAAGACTAATTTGGACATGATTCAAAGATCAAGTTGAATGAGCACTCACTTTTTCTCTTTTTCCAGATTATCTCAGTTTCTCTACATAGTCCTAGAATCTATTATGCAATTTTTTATGTTCCTGGTCAAGTTGAGAATATTCCTTTTCTTCCCTTCCTAAGAAGAAAATTCCTCCATACATCTCAGGTTCACACCTACTTGGATTTGGAACAGTTTATTTCTAGTGTATCTCATTGTCCATTTTTGAGGAAGGATTTCCCCATGCGATTTTTCCTTTTTCCTAATTTTACACGGATAAATAATTTTTTACATTTAGATTGTAATGGGTGACCTTTGGTCTTAGTCACCAGGCCCCAGGTTGTCCAAAGTTAGGATTAAAGGGGGGTGTTTGGATTATTATTAATCCTCGTTTTGACCACTTAAGTCTACTTATTTATTTCCCTAGCTTAGGAGGTCTTTATCACTTCACCAGTGCACGGGGGACACATCTAGTGGACATATACCACTTACCGTGCCTATCTGAAGAATTTTGGTGCTCTAGGTATCAATCCCTATAATTTAGGAACCCACTCAGAGTGCCATCAATAGTGTCCAACAATTGACTCCAGTAGGTATTCAGTTATGTGCAGTTGTGCTCTGATCCCAATCAGTTAGATCACACCCAGTGTCTCTAGCGCAAGTTTCCATGATTCAAGGGAAGTAAGGAGCCTTTGTTCACCTACCCTCTTCAGTTAACTAGTTGTGAGCTCCTGCAGTGATCTGGAGTTGCATTAATGAGCTCTAGTGTTTATTTTCCCACTCTGAGTTAACTGCCGAGTCAGTCCAAGTTGGTAGATTTAACTGCCTCTTTAGGCATTCAGATTCTCCTATATGTGCTACTATTTTGTTACATATTATTTACTGAATATGTGTGGGTTAGTACTGATTAATGGATTATGATTATTATTCCAATTATTGGTCTCATGAGTGTTTTTATTCTTCATGAATTATTGATCCTAGTTACTGAATTTGCTTCTCTCTCTTCTACAATTCTCCATTTGAATTACGCAGTCTTGATGATCATATGCTTCACTGAATTTTACAATTTAAATATTTGAAATTTAACTTTAGAAGATACTTGGTTAGCTTCCCATACCATGTGTAAGGTGATTGTTTCAGGACATACAATGAATTAATGCGTTTACATACCTTTTGTTATTTCCCTTACACAAAAAATACTTATAGATGAGACATGAATCCATTCTCTTTTAGGTATCCATTTAAAAAAACAATCTTCACATCCATATGATGAAATGATCCAATGTGCAAGTCCTAGAGGGTGACATAGAAGGGAAAGTACAACAGGCTGCAAAAAGGGAGGGCTGCCACTGTAAGGGAAGTCCTTAAGGGTGAAAGGGGAGGATACCATGTAAGGTCAACCTCAATACTAGACAAAGTAGAAAAACACACACATGCACAGGATCACACACACTCATGCACACACCTCATATTTTAACCTTCGACAAGTAAAAACCCAACTTCAACCATTTACATCGTTTCAAAACTATATGGCCAATGGGAAAAAAAGTATTACAACCATTTATAAATTGGATGATGAATATTTTCCAAAAAACCTGGGCTTTCACCGTAGATTAAAAAAAACTAGAGATTTCACTTTAAATTCTAATAAATTAGGGCTTTCACCATAAATTCATCAAATTAGGGATTTCAAACAAATTAGGGATCCCAATGCTTACCTATTTATCCATGAGAAACCTGAACCGTGAACACTGAGCTCTAAACCCTAAGCTCCAACCGTGAAATGTGAACAGTGAGCTCCAACCAATGAGCTGCAACCATGAAATGCGAACCGTGAGCTCAAACCCTTGAGCTTCAACCGTGAAATGTGGATCGTGAGCTCTAACTAGTGAGCTGCAATCGTGAAATGTGAACCATGAGCTCAAACCCTTGAGCTCCAACCGTGAATTGTGAACCATGCGCTCCAATCCTTGAGATCCAACCATGAATTGTGAATCCCAAGCTCCAACCAATGAGCTGTAATCGTGAAATTTGAACCATGAGCTCCAACCGTGAATTGTGAACCTTGAGCTCCAACCAGTGAGCTATAACCATGAAATGTGAATCGTCGGCTCTAGCCCATGAGATCCAACCGTGAAATGTGTTAACTGTGAGTTCCAACCATGAAATGTGAACCGTGATCTCCAATCGTGAGATGTGAGCCGTGAAATCCAACCAGTTAGCTGCAACTGCAACAGTGAAATCTGAACCGTGAGCTCCAACCAGTTACCTGCAACTGTGAAATGTGAACAGTGAAATGGAAAATATCAGTAATCAAACAATAATGGTAAATGCTTTATAGTGCT
>LPNX010243663.1:204413-215109 GCA_001517045.1 Pseudotsuga menziesii
ATTTTTTGATAATATTTTTTAAACAATTATAAATGTAAATACATAAGTAAATATAGTGATGACTATGATGATGATAATGATGATGACAGTGATGATGAAAATGATGATTATGATGATGACGCCGATGTTGATGATGATGATGATGGTGATGACAATGAGGATGATGATGATGATAATTATGATGATGATGATAATGGTGACAACGATGATGACGATAAAGACAATGAGGATGAGGATGAGGAGGAGGAGGAGGATGGCGACGATGATGATGACTAGGAGGATGAGGATGATGATGACGATTACAACGACGACGACGAAGATGGTGATGATGAGGATCATGTTGACAATGAGATGGTGACGATGAGATTATCGATGACAATTATGAAGACAACAACGATGGGGATGGTGATGATGATAATAAAGATGAGGATGAGGATGATGGCGATGACGATGATGACAATGATGATGATGATGATGATGATGACGATGACGATGACGATGACGATGATGGTGATGACGATGATGAAGAAAATAATGAAAATGAGGATGAGGACGAGGCCGAGGATGAGGATTATGATAACAACGACGATGATGATGATGACAATGATGAAGAAGATGATGACGATGATGATGGAAATGATGAAGACGACAATGATGATGACAATGATGATGAAAATGTTGGTGATGATGACGATGATGACATTGATGTTGAAGATGATAATGATAATGATGACGACGACGATGATGATGATAACGATGATGATGATGATGATGATGATGATGATGATAATGATGATGATGATGATGATGATGATAATGGTGATAATGGTGATGATAAATACAATGAGGATGAGGATGACGACGACGATGATGATGACAATGATGATGATGACGAGGAGGATGAGAATGATGACAACGACGACGATGATGATAATGGATGGCGACGAGGATCATGATGACAATGAGAATGGTGACGATGAGGATATTGATGACAATTATCAAGACGACAAGGATGGGGATGATGATGATAACAAAGATGACGACGATGATGATAACGATGATGATGGTGATGATGAAAATGAGGATGAGGATGAGGATGAGGATGATGGTGATGATGATGATGACGATGATGGTGACAATGATGAAGAAGAAGATGATGATGATGGCAGTGATGATGACAATGTTGTTGATGATGATGAGGAGGTTGATGATCATGATGAAGATGTTGATGATAAAGAAGGCGACAATGACAATGAGGATGATGATGACGATAATGATGATGATGATGATAATAGCGACGATGATGATGAAGATGAAGATAATGAGGATGATGATGATGATGCTAATGACTATGAGGACAAGGATGATGATGAAGACAATGATGATGCTAATGATAATGATGATGATGAATATGATGATGATAATGAGGATGCTATGACTGATTGGTTTAAGGGAAATATGAAGGAAAAAAAAACACCAACTTCCTCCCTAGGATGGATCTGTGGTATGAATTATCTCGATCCATTTTTATGAGGTGGTGAAACCTTTTGATTTTAAATTTTAATGAGAATAAAGTAAAACCAACCAGTGATAAATTGAACACAAGAATAATTACACGTTTCCAACTACTTAAAAAATGGACATCATAAATTTATTTCTAAAACAGTTATTCGATGCAAGTAACACTATTTTATTTTATAACATATCCAATTACATTACACTAAAAATACTTAACCCAGAACTCCTTATGTTATGGTTTTTTTCTTATTTATATTGGTCTCTACACAAATTATTGCCTCAATTTTAGATGAACACATAGCTTGAACAATATTTTCCATGGAAAAAAATTTAAACTCCACCCCTTAACTGTTTACTAGGTCACACTCATGAATTTTAAGTGGAACTGGGGCAGAAATTTCCAATTTACTATTGTATTGAAGAAATATTTATTCATTACACGATCTTATTTTTCTCGTTGTCTACGAATGAAAAAAAATTGTTTATGAGATAACTGCATTGCTACAATATTTCAAACCACCACGTTGGAATGCTTTATTTTTGGAACCATCTCTATTCATATATCATGATTTGATTCTAGCACTTTCAACATGAAATTCAATATCATAGGCTGACCTTCCGCTCCCCATGGGTACACGCATCAATAACTTAGCTTATTTCTAGCACCAACTCTGTATTTCATCAATAATTATGTTTTGGTTGTCTTAGTGCATAAAAATATCAACCTTAAATGTATTCACAATTAGAAGATCAATCCAGTGTTAATTTTATAAGCATTCATCACAATATGCACCCAATTTTTAAAATCAGATACCCCAAACATAAGTCGAAAATCCAATGATAGAAGTTGAAATTATGACGAATAGAGTCAGTACTTCGTCGACTCTCGTCAGATTAACAACTACAGTCTGATATCCAATGGACACTGGAGAAAAAATAAATTTATAATTAAAAAGGTGAAATCCGACGGTAGGGTCAATTTCATTAGATTGTGTCGTATTTTCTTGTCGAATTTCATGTTCAAATCTTGTTCTGTAATAGTGTTGACATACTCTTATATAATCAACATGCCAAAAAAATTTCCACCTTTTAGGTTTATCAACACACTCTCATGAGATAAACATGTTAGGAATTAAATATCATGGACCTAAAGTTAGAGGATTTATCCATCAAAATGAAATGCATTTTGATAAGGTTTCCAACATCCTACTATTGTTTGTACCAATTTATTTTTGGCATGCATGTTTGAAATTTGAAAGAATTTTGGAAGGACACAACTACAAAGTGCATCTGATTTTTATTCATCATTAAGAGAAAGGACATCAATGGATTCATGCTCTCTTATAGCCATGAGATATAACCTACAAATTCATGCAATATTTTTGAGAGTTAAAATCATTTTACAAAATTTTTGAGGGGCTCACACAATTCTTTGGACAGGACATATACATGTACATAGACCTTTTGGTTTAGGAAGACACTTGGAGGGATTTTTACATGCACCTCACAAGAAAGAAATTCATGTGGGAACAAACCAAATATTGAAAAGGGTACTTAAGCACCTAAATTATTGAAAAATAGAAATTTGAACCAATGAATGAAAGACGAAGGAGAGAGGAGAAACCTAGTGGTAACATAATTAAAAATAATCGCTTGGTTGCTTCACACTCTCTAGTTGGAGTTTGTGGGTATTTTGAGCTCCAAAGAAAACCGTGGCAAACAACCACAAATGAAATGGTTGTATTTGTTTTAAAATTTACCCACTTTTATAGAGTTTAACATGCCCATTAAATACTATTATTAATATTTTCCATCATTTTTATGACTAGTGGAGTGCATCGATATAGATTCATAATGGTTGAAAGATCAAGAGTTTCAAAGAATTTGATGGATTTTTTATGCCTATTTTGGGTAATATTGGATTCATCTTAACGTGTGAATGAATTGAAACTTCCATATAGGATAGGATTTTTCTACCTTTCATGTTGTGTTGTTAGTATCCTTTTTTAGTTTTCCTTAGGATTCACTTCTACCAAGTTGCGATGTTAACCTTCTTTAAATTAGTCTTGAGTCGTAGAGACTATAGATCATGGGTTTGCTAGTTACCACCTTTATTGTCTAGTTGGCACCCATGCTGAAGTTATTTATAATATTGAGAGCCACTATTTATCCCCGCCATAGATTTGTGTTGAAGCCGCATGAATTCTTCTCAATCCTTTTCTAGCCATCACTTACAAGGCTCCCAAAAATTTGATTCAATTTGCATTTTTCCATTGCATATCGTTAGTTGTGATTTTGAGTCTAATTTCCATTTTCCTATGAATTCTTATACATTATCTCTAGCCACTTTCCATGGTATCTATTTCTATTGCATTTTGGAATGTTATCCTTGAAGGAAACATGATAATGAGTGTGCCCATCCTGCACATCCCTTTTTTGCATTTTGTTTTGTACATGTATGTTACATTTGATTGAAACATAGTTGCATGCACTACAAGACTTGTTTTCTCCACTATATTACGAAGTTATTTTTTTTCAGGGTTTCTTAAGATTATAAGGACACAAAAAACAAATATTTATAGAAAAATAGAGAGTGTGTATAGATTTTAGATCTTCATGTTTGTTTTTGGCAGTGGTTTCAATTGTGTCAACCTTGAATAAAGCACCAATATTGAGTCTTCTTGACAAGGTGAGCCCTATTATTTTTTTAGGAGACGAACCATGGTTTTTGAGTATTACTCCTTTGATTGGTTATTGTTCCAAATATTATGGAGAATCTGTTAATGCCTCATGCATTTGATATTTATATGATTGTTCGAGCTTTTTGTGTGAAATGTTGCCTAACTCACTATTGTGTAATGCTTACATTTAAGGGTTATCTTTAATCCCGTGTCGACCATTCCTCATAATCTTTGACTATTCATGTAATCCTTCACCATTGTTCAATTTCTCTCAATGTCATTATCACTATTGATGTTATTTACTTGTTCTAGTGCACAAGATCCTCATTTAATTCTCATTGGTGTGTCGTTTCTCAACTAATATGACACATTGGTATAACAAATTGATCTAACAACCTGATCCTATTTTCATCATTGATAGATTACGCTGCACTCAAGAGACAAAAAATCATTATTGGTCAATTGAGTGGTTTCCCATAAGTTAGATGGAAATATGTTTAGTCACATTTTAGGATTCATGCTATACCTTGGTTTCCATTTCCATCATTTGAGGAATTCCTTTCCTTTTCCCCTATATTTAATTATCAATTTTTTCTTAGATGTTTTTTTTCATGTGATATGTACATTTGGTGCATGAAAGAGACACACTTGATACCGTGTTCATGCAATTTTTTTTCGAAGATGTTTAAAATCAAAGAAGTTCATGATACTACTCATGTTGGTAGATGGGGAATTCCTTTTCCTATCATCTTTAGCACATTTTATCTAGGAACAATATTTTGATGCCCTTATAATACCTTGGGTATTTCAATCAATAGTGATAGGTTCCATCGCTATCGATAGTGGGAATACATTAATGTCCCTTGATTGATAGATTTAGAAGTGTTTGACGTCAGCACATTTATTCACACTTGTTATAATTTACTGAGTACCTTTATTCCCATTATCATTATGCTTAGGTTGTCTCACATTATTTAATGGTAAACATCAATGAACGATAATCAAATAGTGTCTCTCAAGTTCTACTTTTGATCATTTTTCACATTGTGCATAGTTGCAGAAATCAATGGGTTTGCATTGAATATGTTTGTTGATGTATTTGTAACTTCGGAATGTATTCATCTATGTATCTTATGTATTGTAACCCAATGTTTATCCGGGATGTATCTATAATATAATTGAGTCATGTTGTCATGCCCCGATGTTACAATCAGGAGAATCAATAATGTAAATAAGTGATGTCAAGTCATAGTGGGTAACCCTCCGATTGTGTAAGGGTTAAAGTCCCCACAGTTTCGGGGCACTAGGGTTATTAGACTCTCCAAGTAGAGGTCGGCCCTAGTAGGGTTTTAGTCATGTTGGGATTAGTATAAATAGAGATCTAGGATCTCTATTTATCACACAAGTCATACACACTCAAGTGTAGCGCATAGTTGAGGAAGGAGAAGTTACTAGGGCTAAACAAGAAGAAGATTAGTGCTATTGGGAGATCACTTACTATTTTGGTGCTGATTCTATCTCTGAGGAAGTTGTGGGGTTTTTCCATTTATGGTTTCCCTGAGGATAAACACTATGTTCACTGTCTCTTGTGTTTGATTGTTGTGCTTGTTATTCTCTTAGTAAAGCTCCTAATATAATGCTAGCTTAATGATGAAATTCTAACATGGTATCAGATCTAACCTGAGAAGAAGACACTGTGCAGCTGCGGGAACTAGGGCTTCCTAGTTTGTGGATCTTCCTCCACATATTTTCAGCAAAATTAAGGTGGAATAACTCTCCTCCTTAGGGCGCATCTTTCTGTCAAAGCAGAATCCAATTCTGAGGTTTTTCAGTTTTGGACCTGTCACTACTGTCGAAAATTAGGGATTTTCAAAGAAGAGGAACTTTTCAGTGAGCCCAGGCCTGGATTGATCTCCTCCCCAAAATTGAAGTTAGGGACAAATTTCAAGGCATTTGGAAGGACAGAACTCCGGAAAAGCAAAACCCTAATTTGCTCCTGAACCAACTCTACAGGATTTCAACTCAAGTTTCATATCTGACATCTTGAACCTGGTAAGATCTAAATCTTTTATATTTCCATTTGAGGTTCTCAATTGAAGATGTCTCATCATACCAAGCTTGATGAAAAGCTTGAGGGAGCTGATAACTTTCGAGCTTGGAAGTATAGGATCTCCTTGGTCCTGGAAGAGAATGAATTAGACTCCTATATCAGTGAGGAGGTTCCAGTCCCAGAGGGAGATGAGGCTAAGGCCTTGCAAAAGAAGAAGATGGTTATGGAAAAGAGAATCATTGTTGATTCTATCAAGGATCATCTCATACCATAGGTATCCTCCCTTAAGACACCTAAAGCTATGTTTGATGCCCTAACCAAATTGTTTGAAGGGAAGAACATTAACAGGAAGATGACCTTGAGAAACCAATTGAAGAATGTGAAGATCCAGAATGCTGAGACTATTCAGTCTTAATTTACAAGGGTTTCGCAGATCAAAGAGCAGCTAGAAGCCATAGATGAAGAAGTGGAAAATGCAGAGATTGTGATGACCACCTTGAATGGTCTCCCTATATCATGGGACTCTTTCATTCAAGGAATCTATGCCAGAAAGAAGTTAGTCAAGTTTAGCAGGCTATGGGAAGAATGCTCTCAAGAAGAAGTTAGGATAGCAGCTCGAGAAGAGAAGATGGGTAGTGAAGATCAAGCTCTCATAGTTCACTCCAAGAAAAACAGGAGGAACAATTATCACTCCAAAGGTAAGACCTCACACTCTAGAAAAGATCTAAGTACCATTAGATGTTACACATGTGATGAAAAAGGTCACATATCCAAATTTTTCCCCAACAAAAGAAATCTAAGGAAGAAGGGAAACAAGAGAAGACATCATGCCCATGCTGCAGAGGATGATGAACCTTCTTCAAAGAGAATCAGACAAGAAAGTGATGACTCTTCAAGTGAGGATGAATATGTATTGATCTCCACTCTCACGAGAATTGTTTCACATGGAAGCAATGATTGGCTTATAGACAATGGTGCTTCCAAGCATATGACGGGATTCAAAGAATCATTTGTAAAGCTATCTGAACATGAGTCACCTCACAAGGTGAAACTTGGGGATGACTACCAGTATCCAATAAAAGGTAGTGGTGAATCCTTCTATAAACTAGACTCCGGAAAGTCTTTGAAGATGAAGAATGTGTTATTTGTTCCAGGTCTAAAGAAGAACCTCCTCTCCATATCTGCATTGGATGCAAAAGGAATGAGGGTTGCTTTTGTAGATGGCCAGTTCTCATGTGGCCAAAAGGAAAGACTTTTGATGATGCAATTGTGATCAGAGAACAAGAAGAAGGCTTATACAAGTTGAAGGGCCAAGCAGATCAAGATTTGGTTCATGACACAATAGAACCAAATGAACTATGGCATAGAAGGCTTGCACATGTGCATTACAGAGCACTACCACTTGCAAGCAAAGCTGTTGAAGGTCTTCTATAAATACAAGCAAAACATGAAGGGGTCTGCAAGGGATGTGCAAAAGGAAAGAATACAAAGAAGACATTTCCAAGTAGCGAAAGTAAAGCAAAAGGAATCCTGGAAATCATCCACTTCGATGTGTGCAGACCAATGTCATCAAACTCACTAAGCGGGTATGTGTACTATGTTTCTTTTATTGATGAATTTTCTAGGAAGACATGGATTTACTTTATGAAGAATAAAGAGGAAGTGTTTATCAAGTTCAAGGAATTCAAAGCTTTGATCGAGAACCAGACTGAAAAGAAGATCAAGACCTTTCGATCAGACAATGGCAGAGAATTCACTTCAAATGAGTTCAAGGAATTATGTAAGGACTTAGGGATTAAGAGGGAGTTGTCTACTCCTTACAATCCACAATAGAATGGGGTTGCAGAGAGGAAGAATAGAACCATCATGGAAGCTACAAGATCTATGCTTCATGATCAAGATCTTCCTATGCACCTTTGGGTAGAAGCAACCAGAACAACAGTGTATGTACATAACCGTACTCCACACAGAGTGCTCGAGAACAAGACTCCTGAAGAAGTCTTCTCCAGCAAGAAACTAGAAGTCATCCATCTCAGAATATTTGGCTGTCCTGTGTACATACACGTTCCAAAAGAGAAGAGAACAAAATTATATCCTTCAGGAAAGAAGGGTATCTTTGTGGGATACTCTGAAAGCTTGAAGGCTTACAGAATATACTTCCCAGGATTCAAAAAGATCGATGTCAGCAGGGATGTAACATTTGACGAAGATTCAGCCTACATGAAATCCAGAAAGAAACCTGCTGAAAAAACTTGAAGAAGCAGAGGCTCCCAAAATTCATGATACAATCATGAACGAAGAAACTCATGAAGAAGATCAAGAATATGAAGAACCACAAAGACCTGTAGATCCACCATAGGAGAAGAATCCTCAGAAGAGGAAACCTTCTTGGGTACGAGAGATTATCCAAGGTGCAGAAATATTTGGGGTTCCATAAGAGAATCTCAGACAAAGAAAAAGGACCAGATCATGTTCCAGTTATGTAGCTCTACTATGTGACTTCATTGATAAAGAACCTTCCAAGTATGAAGAAGCGACAGATCAGAAAGAATGGAAGGATGCAATGATCGAAGAGTATCAATCGATCATGAAGAATGATGTTTGGGATGTTGTCCCAAGACCAGAAGGGAAGTTAGTATTAACTTGCAAATGGATCTACAAGATCAAGAATGATGTAGACGGTAGCATTGAAAAGTATAAGGCAAGATTTGTGGCTCGGGGTTTCTCCCATAAGAAGGAATAGACTATGAAGAAACATTTGCACCTGTAGCAAGATACACTTCCATCAGATCGGTGCTTGCTCTGGTTGCAGTAATGAAATGGAAGATACACCAAATGGATGTGAAGACTGCCTTCTTGAATGGTGTAGTAGAAGAGAAAGTGTATGTAGAACAACCACTCAGTTTTGATACACATGACAAGGAGTCTCATGTGTGTAGATTGAAGAAAGCCTCGTACGGTCTGAAACAGGCACCCAGGACATGGTATGATAGAATTGACAGCTTTCTATCCAGTTTGGGCTTTACCAAGAGTAAAGCAGATTCCAACCTCTACTATAAGGTGGAAGGTGGCAACCCGGTGATACTTCTACTATATGTAGATGATCTGTTTATGACAGGTATGAATGGGTTGATTGCTGATACGAAGAGAAAGCTTGCTGCTGAGTTCGAGATGAAGGACTTGGGAATGATGCACTATTTCCTAGGTATGGAGGTGTGGCAGACTATAGATGGAATCTTTCTTGGACAAGGAAAGTATGCAGTAGAGATCCTGAAGAGATTTGGGATGATGGACTGCAAGGCATTGACCACACCTATGGCATCAAACCTGAAGCTATTGGGTGATGCTTCATCAGAGATAGTTGATGTCACGATGTATCATCAGATGATTGGGTCCTTAATGTACCTGACGAACACGAGACCAGATATTTGCTTTGCTGTGAATACCTTGAGCCAATACTTGACAGATCCGAGACATGTTCAATTGACTGCTGCAAAGCATATTCTGAGGTACCTGAAGGGTATGGTTGATTATGGGCTCAAGTATAAGGTTGATCAAAGGATTAACCTATAGGGTTATGTTGATTCAGATTGGGCAGGCAGTGCCATCGATAGGAAGAGCACTTCAGGGTGTTGCTTCAGTATGGGATCAGGTGTGATCTCATGGTTTAGCAGGAAGCAATCCTGTGTGGCACTAAGTACACCTGATGCAGAGTATGTTGCAGCCTGTTTAGTTGTGAGGCAGTATGGCTGAGGAAGCTATTGTCTGATTTGATTGATCTCTAGTTAGATGCTACTTGTATATACTGTGACAACCAGAGCTGTGTAAAGTTGTCCGAGAATCTAGTATTCCATGTCAAGTCGAAGCATATTGAGATCAAGTATCACTATATCAGGGATATGGTACAGAGAGGAGCAGTGAAGCTCCAGTATGTTGCGACGGACGAACAGATAGTTGATGTGTTGACTAAGCCATTGGCTAAGGTGAAGTTTGAGTACTTTAGGGAGAAGCTTGGTGTTCTCCAGATCGAGGTTCCTCCCAAGAGGAAGTGATGTGTCTGTGCTATGCCATTCTGACATGGTGAGAGGATTGGTTCCTTCCATGATCAGATGTAAGTGCAGTGCCATTCCGACATGGTGAGAGGATTGGTTCCTTCCATGGTCGGATGTAAGGGCTGTGACATGGTGAGAGGATTGGTTCCTTCCATTGTCATGTATATGTGGATGCCACATCCAGCATGAAAATGGGCTGGCTCTGTGAAGACACATCTAGTATGAAAAAGGACTAGCTCTGTGTAGATGACACATTCAGCATAAAAAAGGGCTGGCTATGTGAAGAAACATCTAGTATGAAAAAGGACTAGCTCTGTGTAGATGACACATCCAGCATGAAAAAGGGCTGGCTCTGTGGAGGCTCATCTAGTATGAAAAAGGACTAGCTCTGAGTA
>LPNX010243663.1:215413-265215 GCA_001517045.1 Pseudotsuga menziesii
TGATGCCCTACCTAGGATGAAAAAGGACTAGCTTTGGGAAGGGTCATCTAGTATGAAAAAGGACTAGCTCTGGGTAGCTGCCACATCTGGTATGAAAAAGGACCAGCTCTGTGATGCCTCATCTGGTATGAAAAAGGACCAGCTCTGTGATGCCCTACCTAGTATGAAAAAGGACTAGCTCTGAGTAGCTGCCTCATCTGGTATGAAAAAGGACCAGCTCTGTGATGCCTCATCTGGTATGAAAAAGGACCAGCTCTGTGATGCCCTACCTAGTATGAAAAAGGACTAGCTTTGAGTAGCTGCCACATCTGGTATGAAAAAGTACCAGCTTTGTGATGCCTCATCTGGTATGAAAAAGGACCAGCTCTGTGATGCCCTACCTAGTATGAAAAAGGACTAGCTCTGGGAAGGCTCATCTAGTATGAAAAAGGACTAGTTCTGAGTAGCTTCCTCATCTGGTATGAAAAAGGACCAGCTCTGAGATGATACATCCAGTATGAAAAAGGACTAGCTCTGTAGAGGTTCCGATGATGAGAAGAATCAAGAGATAGCACTTGTGATGATGCCCAGTGATCATCTAGATCGAGTGATGATCCAGATCGAGTGATGATGATCCAAATCCAGTGATGATAGCCAGTGATGATCTAGATCGAGTGATGATCCATATCCAATGATGATGCCTCATGATGATCCAGATTGGGTGATGATCCAGATCCAGTGATGATGTCCCATGATGATCCAGATCCAATGATTAGAAGATGGCTTGAAGATGAAGATGACTTGAAGACTCAGAAGACCTAAGATGCAGATGGCGAGATGATCCAGTTGATACAGAGAAGAAAACCAGTGCTGAAAATTGTGTTGAAAGAATACCTTCCTAGTTAAGAGGGAGTGTTGATGTATTTGTAACTTCGGAATGTATTCATCTATGTATATTATGTATTGTAACCCGATGTTTATCCGGGATGTATCTATAATATAATTGAGTCATGTTGTCATGCCCCAATGTTTCGATCAGGAGAATCAATAATGTAAATAAGTCATGTCAATTCATAGTGGGTAACCCTCCGATTGTGTAAGGGTTAAAGTCCCCGCAGTTTCGGGGCACTAGGATTATTAGACTCTCCAAGTAGAGGTCGGCCCTAGTAGGGTTTTAACCATGCTGGGATTAGTATATATAGAGATCTGGGATCTCTATTTATCACACAAGTCATACACACTCAAGTGTAGCGCATAGTTGAGGAAGGAGAAGTTACTGGGGCTAGACAAGAAGAAGATTACTATTGTTGGGAGATCACTTACTGTTTTGGGGATTTTACTATTTTGGTGCTGATTATATCTCTGAGGAAGTTGCGGGGTTTTTCCATTTATGGTTTCCCCGAGGATAAACACTGTGTTCATTGTATCTTGTGTTTGATTGCTGTACTTGTTATTCTCTTAGTAAAGATCCTAATATAATGCTAGCTTAATGATGAAATTCTAACAATGTTGATCCACAGTAACATTACATGATTATGCAACTACTTGAGTTGTGCAATACCATACCATCGAGTTTATGAAATTGGTACTTTGTGGAAAACTAGTTTTATACATTTTTAGTTCTAGTTGTTCTCCTAACATGCCTTGGGACATACATCTACTTTGTATTTGCTTGTGATGGAGATCTATTTTTGATATGGATCCACTATGTATCATTTTCATGGCCATGGTTTTTCGTTATATATACTTCATGGATCTAGAGTGTAATCTATTTAGAGATCATGCTTGTTTAAACATAAGCATGGGTATGCCCGATTCGAGGACAACATTTATCTAATATTTTAGTATATGTTGCAGGTACGCTTATGATCCAAATTTTAACAAACTCCACCTAGTCCCACTTGACAAATTCTTTTGTTGTTGATGTTTCATTTTGGAAATAAACTCCCCTTATGACATCATAGATTAGGGATCATTTTTTATATAATTATTTGATACCCTAGTGTATGTGATGCTCACTTGGCCTTCAAAAGGATCACTTTCAATTGTTTCCCAACTCAAAAAAGCACTTAAAAATACATTTTTTACACCTCCACACACCTTGATTGAAGGAAATGAGTATATATGCAACTTCCCTATGGGAAAGGTTCATGGGCATACAAAATTATGTAAATAAATATTGAAAACATAAAATTTGCATCCCTGATAAGTTTCTACGATAGTTTTATGCTTGTACCTATGTGGAAATTTCTCCAACTACCTCAACCATTTCATAACATATATAAAATGAATCCTAACAACGAAGAATGGGCATGATGGTGGATTATACCCTTAATTGGATGCTTGTCTATTGTGGTTTTTAATTCTTTTCCCTTTCTTCACAATGCTATATATTTTGGCACATAGTGAGAGAGTTTACATGTCTAATATGGAAATGGAGCAGATAAATTTTGATCTCCTTGGAGTACAAGAACACCATTGGGTCATGGAGGGCCTCATGGAGTATCACCTCTTTGATTGAATAGGAGGAGGAAGAGAGTTGAGGGAATGAGTACTTCCTGCCAATCATCATGCAGTACAGGAACAAGGTGAAGGGTGAGCTCAATGGAATTTGTGAGAGAATATTGGGTTTATTGGGTGGCTATCTCATTCCCTCTTCTTCCCTTGGGGAGGTTAAGGAATCTGTTCTCAATATGAAGGGATATTACAATCATTTTCTCATAGAGTTTCGAGGATGAGAGGAAAGAGGAGCACTAGATGCCTATAATAATGCATAATATATTTCTATGGATGAGGAGGCATTCACGCATCCTTACGGATGGGACTCACATTGAACTTTTTGTGCCCTTGATAAATACACTTTTGATGAGGTCATTGCTAAGATGGATACACTGGGTGAAGAATACTATAAGAATAACATGATGATCATACAACATCTGAGAGGTAGTTTGTTTCTTTTAAATTATAACTAAGAAGGTAAATGAGCTTATGATTTAAGTGAGATAGAGGCTTGGAACTCATTCTTAGGTTTACTAAATGGAGGTGGTATTGGTTGTTTTTGAGGTGAACGTGTTTTCACATATTGGACATAACATGTTATATTTGTTTTGCTTAGACCATTGTGTTGTTATATTCTTCTTTATTTGTATTTAGCTTTTGCAAGCTCTCAGACTACTATTATTTATCTTTTTATTTCATTATTTGTTTGTCATTGCTTTGGTTACCCCAATGTTTTACGAAAATTGTGCCTATGGATGGGATGAAATCACCAACATACTAGGGTTCATAGACACATACTGAAACAATTACAGACATGAATCAAACATGATATGTATTATAAATAACAAAGGTTTTGTAGATATAGAATATGCACCTTTTATCAAGAAGGTTGATCCAAGCTTGAGATTTTCCAAACCAGTCTCCAAGCCTCTGCTCCAATGCCTGCAACAAGAGAATACACTCCTCAAACACTTTTTGACAATCATGAATATGAAAACATATTTATCAAAAAGATGAATACTAAAAATGTAAATCAATTCTCATGAAGAAAATAGAAATAATCAAATGTACACATAACTTTGGGAAGGAAATATCTCTTTTATTCATCAAAGAACTTGCAACAAATACTTGTGATACCTTAGTCTGATCAAGAACTCTTTGAAAATCTGATCTAGGTATCCTTTCTCCTCAATCTGGAAGAATTCCTCGAACTTAAAATTAGGATAAGTGTCTTCTCTCTTTCCCATGGATTCTCCTTTGTATTTATGAAAAGTATGGGAAGAGAAGTTTTGAGGATAAATAATTTAGGGAAGGTAGGGAAGTTACAAGAGTGATCTCAACTACCCTTTAATTAATATTATTTTTATTTTTAACAACTTTTGGAGGGACATGATAGTGGAAGTAGGGAAACTCATGTGTAGAACGCTATTTTCCTTAGTGCAAATAGTGTGTGAAACATTTTAAGAAAAACACTAGTGGAAAAGTGTCAACTCACGTGTGGTATGAAGGATATTTATAATGTACCAACTTGGAGATTTGGCACACTAACTTAGAAAAAAATAATCTTGAACAAGGTTAGGGTTATTGTGAGTTTGAAACAAGAGAAGGAGTTGTGTTAATATTAGTATTCTATGGTTTCAAAATAAGTGAGGCTGAAGTTTACTCCCAAGGATCCTAGGAACCCCAACATATGGTAGTGAATTTTGGAATTTGATAGGATTAGAAACACAAAATATTAGTCAATGGAATATTTGGATTTACACCAACATATTTGAGGAATTTTTGAGAAGGTTTCAGTGGAAAACTAGTGAAATGACTACTAGGAATGCTCAACTAGCTTGACTTCAGGATGACCCAAACACTGTAAGGATGTTTCTATTTCTCAATTTTAGTATAGGGATGAGTTAAGTAAATTTTTATTGAATATAAATAAGTGAAATAATATAATTTGGAGTTATTATTAAGCATTAATTACTCAAACACATAAACTAGCTCAATTTAGATAGTCATCTAGCATGGGTGCACACAATAGGACATGAATCAGATTTTTTTGATTTGCAGAATGAAAATAAAAATAATTTTTATGATATAACATCAATGCAATCCTTCAGAGTCTTAATTGCATCAATAAGTGATCTCAATAATGAAAGAGAAGAAGAGAGAATTCTCCATGAGAAGAAACTATGAAAACATGAAGATTCAAACTGGAAGACTTCTTGAATCACTGTAACTAGCTCAAAATTCATTGGATATCATAATAGTAACTGAAATAAGTTAAATGGTGGATACTGTATGTATTCATCCTCACAATAGAAGCAGGGTAACATATCCCAACTTGGGCTAGGGCACATCTCTCAAGTCTAGAGGAAAATATCTCTCAATTCAATTATCAAACTGTGAAAAGATGGTAAAGTGGTTTGCTCCTCTTATTTTATAGAATGAATATTAATTTTTGAGTAAGAAATATAGGCTAGTGCGCCCTCTTGTATGCAAAAGGTTGCTTTTCTTTCATGCTTTACGTTTTTCTTTGCTTTCCTGCTTTTGATTTTCCTTCTTTTGCTTTGCTTTTGAATGCTTTTCTACCTCATCCTACTTTCACCTGTTTTTATTCCTTGGCATTCTTTTTGCTTTAATTTTCTTTATTCCCGGTTTTCCAACTTTTACTGCCTTTTCTACTTTATGCCAACTTTTCTGTATTTTATCTTGTTTCCTTCTTTTTATGCTTTCTAGCTTTAGATGCTTTCTCCTTTATTTCTCTTTTTACAAAATTTCCTTGGTCAAAATTTATCTCCTAATGCGCCCTCATGTCCCATTATATTTATTATTTTATTAAAATAGAAACTTATTCATGAAAATAATGATCTAAAATGCATCTTCCAACATTAGAAAATAATAATTGCCTTGTTTCAAAATTTAATCCCAAGCAATTAATGGAATTTCCTCTTAAAACCATAGGGAATAAATGGATAATAGGATGATCCATATGTCATCGAATTGGGTACATGAAAATCCTCCCCTCCCAAAACTTGCTTGTCCTCAAGAAAGGGAAAATATGAATGATGGAACAATTGGACACTTTTCCACAACTTATGCAAGCTACTGCTTACGCCATTTGAAATTCATCTCCTTCATAGATGAATCCTTTGGAAATATTGTGATTTTCATCCTTCACCATAAACTCATGAATGAAATTTCTTTCAAAATAATCCATGGCCATTTTTGTTACAAGGTTTGGAATGAACTTATACAAAACATGCAGGATGCCCAACCTCTTCTTGAAGCACTTGGGATGGGAATAATCATGCTTTGGTAATCTCAAATTCCTACAACCAAGAGGATATGAGATGTACATAAGGGATGATTCAATTACATTTCCTAAAACACAAGTATCATGCATCAAAATATTAGTGAAAACCATCAAATCAAGACTTGGACAATTGTGCTTTACCCATTTCATTCTCCTAAAGTGGTAGAGAGTGTAGAAGATAAATATTATCCACTTCATATTGTCGGCATGGGATGCAACCGTTTTCATAATTAAATCCCTCATCACTGAGGCATATCCATAGATATCTAAGCACAAAAGATGGAGTGAAACCAATTGTTGGTGACATTGAACAAGTTCCCATTACTTTCTTTATTCCTTTGAAAACTCCCAAATTTCTCATCCCATGGGAAAATCCTTTACTTCCTTGGGAATACATATTTGTTTTGAATTGAAATGAATATCTACATGGTGTATTACCTTTACCATGCTCAACAATAGGATTAAAATTCAATATTCTATCCTTCCAACTTCATGTTCAATAAATTGATATGCAATGATTGTTCTACCCAAACTCATGACATAGATTTAAAACCAAGTGTGTTCTTCTTTCAACATCCTACCATGAACCAAAATTTAATAAAAGAAAATCAACACAAGCTTACCAAAGTTATTGATATATGCTCTTATCATGTAATTTGGTGAAACCACATGTGCACAAACCAAGCCAATTCTCATGCATACAAATCCAGAATGGTCATAATGGCAACAAGGAGATGTTTCTTTCAATAGAATCAGATGGTGTTGGCCAAAGTGAAGTTCAATTTTTGGAGAAGACTCAACCTTATGCATCTCTTTCCTCTTGAGAGGAGTCTTTGACCCATATACCACTACATGAATATCCCAGCTGAAATAATTGAGACCAAATATGATCCAAGGTCCCAAACAAATATTAAATTGAGGAAGTGTCTCCTACTCCCTCCTCTACACGTCTTAGTGTGTCCACTAAAATACTCATGAAAAATCCAACCCACCAAGCAGGAGAGTATTGATTCCATCCACCATATGATTTTCCATGTAGGAAATCAAACCATTTCTCTCATGGATGAACTTGTGGAAATGAAGGCTACTTTTCCCTCCTAGATCCCACTAAGTATGTTGCATTCCCCCAAACTCACATATCATCAAGAACACTCTATCACTCCATGGAATTATAGGATCCCATGGTTTAGAAACATTATACTTTACATATTGATCATTTTGAACAAGTTGGTATTCCAAAGGATGTCAGGATTCCATATCCATGTTGGAAGCCCATCACTTCCCATACTTTTGAAAACTCTTGCCATGCAATTGCACATCCAATACTCATGTGCATGTCTACTGGAGCTATCTAGTGGCTGCAAAATATATCTTTGTTTCTTATCACATGATAGGGAAATGTTATTTATATCAAAATTTTCATTTCAAAAACAAGAGAAACCTTTACCCCCCAAATTCTTCATTTCCATGATGCCTTTATCCACCTAGATATGATACTGAAGCATGAGTTTGATGGAGAATGTGTAAGGATTTCTTGATCTTCTTTTCACCCAACTACAATGACCCTACTGGGTAGGACGGCTCATGAGACTAAACCTCCTCCTCCTCACCCACAAAATCAATGTCATGAAGCTTAAGAGATGTAGCAGAAGTTGATCCTGGGTCTTTTCCTTCAACTGCAAGGTCTCTATGATCAGAGGAATTTTTACTTGCAACAATATCCTCAATATGAATCTCTATGTCACCAACATAGAGAGATGAACATTCTTCAATATATGTCTCCATCCTATCTTGGTACCCATTAATAGGTACATCAACCTTTATGAACACATCAACAAGAACCTCGCCATGATACCCATAAATAGGTATCTCATCACAACATCCATAAGTAGATGCTCTACTACCCATTCCTAGAATTTTTAGATCTTATTTTACACACCCTTCTCCTTTACTTCCAACATATTGCAATGAATTTTTCTCCCCTTCATTTATCTTTTTTTCTTTTTCTTCATGGATTCCACAAAAAAGATGATTTCTACCCTCTTCATGCTCCTCCAAAGGTGGATATTCAATTGTGGATTCACCCTTGTCTAAATCACTTTCTTCACAAAGATTTGATGTAGAACACTTTGATGGTGAGAATTCATTTTGCTCCAACCTTTGCTCCAGTTCTTTGCACACATTGTTGAAAATATGTTCCACTCTTCTCTGATGTGAGTTTCTAAAAGGATCCCTTTTTTCTAAATATGATACTAATCTCCATTTCATAAAACTATCAAAAATACAAGCATTCATGGATCTCTTTTATTGATGCTTGGTATCTTCAGAGGTACTCATAAGGATCAAATTTTAGTGGCTTTCCTCCAAAGAATACTTTGCACCAACAATATCAAACATTGGTGGTTCGGACCCTCTATATTCACTGTACACTTGGTTACTAAAGTATCCATCCTCATATCGTGGTAGTCCTCCATTTATGTAGATGATTTCTTCTTCTTCATATGACTAGAAATATTCATCACCTACTGGTATGAGCCTCATAACTGCCGACTTGAAGTTGTGATATGCAACATTTATTCAACTAAATGATTAATTTCCACATGAGTAGAGGAAAGTTCTCTCATAACACTTGTAATGTACCAACTTGGATATTTGGCACACTATCTCAAACAACAAGGATCTTGGGGTTATTTTTTGGTTTCAAAACCAGTGAGGCTGAAGTTTAATCCCAAGGTTCTTGTGCACCTGTTGTAATCTAACAGATCACATAAGGTTACCAATAATATAAATAAAGAATAATATAAACATACAAAAACAAGAGACAAGAATAGGTAATGGAATAACATATTATATTATAGAATCACATGAGGGTCCATACATACATCAAAACTGAACCAAGTTCTTAACTGGCTCAACAGCCTAATATATATGATTTACAAAATGGTTATGAGTAACTACTTGTCTGTTCAGTCAACTGACACGACCTTTCGAGGCCGACCTAATCTTCGATTAGTCAGTTAACTCGACTAGTCGGCTCACCGACTAGCTCCTCCAACATCTCCCCCATGAACAAAATCTTTCTTTGTCCTGAAGAAACAGGGGAGGTACTAAAAAATATGTTGTCTGAACTAATTACTGCATTTTCTTTGTCTTCATGGTCTATGCAAATGAATGGATGGTCATTTCTGAACACAGAATTCTACAATAGCTTCTGCTTTGATGGCTAGTTGGTGTTGAAACTCTACCCAGCTGCGCAGATCGTTTTAGATATTGATGGTCAAGGTTGTGAGATTTGACAGAGTCAACATCTTCTCTTGAATAGAACAGTCTGTGATGTTTTCCAAGTTAGGTCCCAACAAGCGAGCCTTTTCATCTGCTGTATCTAACAATCTTCTCATATGTGGGCATATCTTGTCAAGTGTGCTAATGCTTGGAAGTTCTTGGGTCATCCACTGATTCGCTTGTTTTTATAGATTTTCTAATTTTGTTGTTTCTAATATGATCTGGTCCTGTATTGTTCTTCTCATGGTGTCATCCAGACCTTGTTGTTTTTCCAAGTTCTGGATGTGATCATGGGTTTATCGATCTTCCTGGAATACTGGTCTGTAGTGGGTGTACCAAATCCGTATGACTTCTTTCATGGTGACATACTCTTATAAGTGGTCCTACAATACCTTATGTGCTTCAAAAAATGTTGTGTATTGCTGTCTTAGTAGCATAGAAGTTTCTTCCTTTTGCCTGTCTCTCTTAATCTACAGCTGCATCTATAGGTTTGACACGACACTTTCAAACAATTGGTATGATTTTTCCAATGGTTTGTCGGTGTCAGTCTCTGCCATTCATGGTATCACTGTTTGTGTCAAAGTCTTGCATTTGGTCAGGAATTCGACTTGTTCTGCTTTCATTTTTTCAATTCTTTCTTGCTTTGTTTGGTTTCTGGTTGATGCTTCTTTGGTTATTGCTTCTAGGAGTCTATCCAACTCTCCATATCTTAGCTTTGGTGTTTCAACTGCAGAAGTCAATCCCGATTGATGAAGGTGGATAGATGTTAGTGTTTGTTGTTTTTGTTCTTCTTCTTTTTTTTCTTCTCTTTTCTCTTGCTCTTATGCTTCGACTTATGGACCACTTCTGATCCTATCGCTACTAATGTTTCCTGTTGCTGTGGAGTTTGTTGTTCTTCAGTCGACAGATTCTCAGTCGACTAAACTTCTGCTATGGTAGGATTAGTTTGTTGTGTTTCGAGGATGGGGTTTGTGGCTGTTTGTGCTTCTACTGGTGGTGAAGATGGAGGGTCTGGATTGTGATGAGGCTCTGGTTCTGGTGGTGGTGGTGACAGTGAATGGTCTGGGGTTAGGGGGGTGGTCAGAAGATTTGTCGGTATGGAGCCTTCGACTTCTGTTTGAGGGTCGACAGGGTTGTCGATTCCTTCCTCTTCCATGAGGTTGTCAATTTTGGCATCTATGGTTGCATGGTTACCTTCTGGGGAAAGTGGTCCCCTCTCTTCCTCATTAGCTGGACGGTTTTGGAATGTTGGTGTGAATAATGAAATGTGGGTTGCGACTATGGTGGATGTCGGATCGAGGTTGCGAACGTATGATGATTTGATGATGGTGGTGATTAAACTTGGGTGGTTTGTGGAATGAGTCTTTGTCAAGCAGAGCTTGACTCGACAAGTTTGTGGGTGGTGTTGATCTGCTGGGCTTTAAGGAATAGAAATGGCAAATCATTGATAAATTGTTGAAGTTCAACATATTTATCCATATTTTCCTTAAGGGTTTCAGGGATTAACTCATTATATCTTGGTGATATGGTCACGGTTGATTCTTGTGTTATTCTAGTGGGAGAAGGTCTTGGTGAATCTGGGGTTAAGTCAATAGGATTTATTACGGGTGGGGTAGTAGTTCTTACCTTATTTGGCCTACCTTGTTTTGCTCCTAATTCAACAAACTGCTTGAATTGGGTCTCGACCGATACCTTATCTGCTGCAACATATTCTAGGATGTTGACAGTAGTAGCCAGTAGTTCTTATTCATCTTCTGACTCTGATAAAATAAGTTTGTGCTTCCCCTTCCCTTTTCCCTGATTTGTTTTCTTTTTCCTTGAGGCTGCTATTTCCTTAGCTATTTTTCTTAAATTTTCTTTTGTCATAGCATACTCTGGTTATCTGATTGACTATATTCCTCTATCTGTTATTCACCTCCCTCATGTTGATGAGTCAGGACGATAATATTTTGTTCTGTTGGTGTGACCGCCTGTTGTTCAGTCGATGCATTTTAAATTTGGAGGGGTTTTTGTCCCTCTCCCAGAGTGTATCTTAAGGTGAAAGTACTAATATGAAGGTTGACTTCATAGTCTTCCTCCTTCTCTTGGCCGGTCAATGGCTCTATAATAGCTTGATTATTTTCTTTTGTAGCCTCTAGTATGGGGATGTTGGTTTTGGTCTGTCTTTCCAACTCTGTGAATATATCCTCAACCGTTGGATAGTAGTCGAGTGGATTTTCCTTTGTTGTATAACATTGCTCATGCCATACCGCTGTGTGGTCTAGTTCCAGTTGGATGTGTGCTGTAGGAGGCATACATCTTCAGATGTTTTAAGGCACCCTCCATCTGGCTGTTCGGATTTTTAGGTTTTGGAACCAGTGTTCGAGGAATACTTTGATTTCTTCCTATTCCAATGGGGTTCTAGCAATTGAAAATAGCTTAAAACACCACATATGAAACCTGGTCAGCTCCAAGAAATCTTTATGCCCGACCAGACATAAGTGGTACATAGCTATCCATATTAAGAGTGATGAGAATCTAATTATTGCACTTGATTCCTCGCACTTCTCACAGATGGATTTGAGTATGTCGGCCATGTATTGGGCCCAACAGTATACCTTTCCTGTGCTTGCTATGCAGTCGAATGCTTCCAGCATGTCGAGCTTTAAGTCGCAGCCGCGTCCTATGGCAGTTAGTCCAGTGGACACAATTTTGGCCACCATTTTGGGTGTGGTAGCTTGGACTTGCCCTATTATTAACCCCTTTGAGTTCTTTCCTATTGGTGTTCCTGTTAGTATTTCGACTAATCCTTCCTTGATGCCTACAGGAATAGGGTCACCTTTGTTGATAGCCCAATGAGTTTATAGATGTTTTCAGCTGATATTTCCACTGGTGTGTCAAAGTAAAACTTCCCATTGTGGTACCGGTTGATTATGAATCTGAAAATGGTTTCCTTTGTTCCTCCAAAACTTGCCATGAGCGGTGCATTCATAAAGTTCATAATTGTGCTATGGTTCACCTTCTATGCTTCCTGTCATTTTTTATTTTCCTCGATAATCCCATTCTTGGATTTCCATCCAATGTTTCACCCACGAGCCTTCCTACACTTTTGCATTTTTGATGTTCTTTAATCATTGTACTGATGGAATTACGACGGATTCCAATTCTTTTTCTTTGATTTCGTGGCCCTGGTTTGTTTTGGGGCAATTTTTTCAGTTGTTTGTTTGGCTTCCTTGGTATTTGATTTGGTCAAGGAGGTCTGGTAATTTTGTCACTCTAGATCTTGATGAAATAGTATGTGATTTTCAAATGGCGTAGTATTTATAGGTGGAGTAGATGGCGACCTTGTTGATGGTTATATTAATGGCGCATTTGATGGTAGAGGATGCTCTAATGAAGGCTGAGTTAATACGTTCTGGTTTTGGCATTCCCTCTGACTGTAGTCATGATGAGTTGATTTGACATTTTGGTCCTCTTGTCGATGATGAAGGTATGGTCGATCTATGGTATGTCGATGGTAAAAATGTCGATTATTGTCGAATGGTCTACTACGCCTGTCGAAGTTCATTTTGATTTTTCTTGATTTTTGGGGTTTTAGGTTTTTATAGTTTTTTGTAATAGTTACAGAACTGTTTATTTTTTTATTTTTTTATTTTTTATAGTTTTGGTACCATTTTAGTCAGGCACTGTTTACCATTCCGAAATACTGTGCCCTGTAATGTTCTCAGTCGAATCGATCCATTGGCATTGATTTCTTCAATAATATACGGTCCCATCCATTATGTGTGTAGCTTTTTAGGTTTTCCTTTCACGTGACTGTTGTATAGTAATGTAAGGTATTCGATTGACAAATTCTTGCTTTTGATGTTTCAGTCGTGCCAAGCCTTCTGTTGCTGCTTCTGAAATTTCATGATGTTGTATAGCTAGCAGTCGATGTTCTTCTAGTTTGGTTAATTTTATTAGTCGATCCTTTCTTGCTTCTTCGACATTGATATGTAAGATGTCAGCTATTACCGATGTTTACCGTCGAAAATGTAAAGGAATGACTGCTTCTTAGCCATAGACTAGTCGAAAGGGTGTTTGGTCAATCAAATGTTTATATGCTATTCTGTAAGCCCAAAATACTGCAAGGATTTTCTTATCCCAGTCATCTTTGTTGGTATTGCATATTTTTGTTAAACCTTTTGTTAATGTTTTGTTAAATGCTTCTATTGCTCCATTCGACTGAGGGTGATAAGCTATGCTTCATCGATGGTCGATTTTGAATTGTTCTGTCAATGCTGTAATTGTTTTATTGATTAAGTATGAGCCTTGGTCACTGATTAAGGTTATATCATAGCCAAAACTAGTGATGATGTTTTCATATATGAATTTAGTAGCTACCTCACTAGAACAAGTGTCGACGGGTTCTGATTCTGCCCATTTACTAACATATTCAACTGTTGTTATGATATACCTTGCGCCTATCCTTTTTGTTGGGACTGGAAATGGACCTATAAAGTCGATAGCCCAAATTTCGAATGTGAGGCTTGGGTTTACTGATATTAAAGGAATTTCTATACTAGGTAGCGGTCGACCTATACATTGGCAGTGATCACATTTACTCACAAAATTTTTACAGAATTTGTATAGCGTTGGCCACCATAGATCTGATTGTTGGATTTTATTTACAGTTGTATCCAACTGAAAATGTCCTCCTGCTAGTCCATAGTGTGCTTCATGCATAATGTTTTCCCGTTCATGTTCTAACACACACCGACGGAGTACTTTGTATAACCCCATTTTGCATAGGAATCCATTGATTAGTGTGTATGGGGCTACTTTCATGGCTAAAATTTGTTTTTTCTTAGTGTTCATGCCTTCCGGTGCTTGGCCATTCTCTCGAAATTGCACTATTTCCTCTAATTCTGCAAGAACAACTTCTATTCGGAATAAGTGTGCATCGGCAGGTCATCTTTGACTCCTGTTAACGCCTCCCCCGTGTCGATTCTCGACAAGTGGTCAGGCCTAAAATTTAGATTTCCTGGTCTAATGACAAATTCGAATTCAAATTATTGGAATAGTAATAGCCAACGACAAATTCTCCCATGGTGCAAAGGTTTATTGATGAGGTATTTTAATGCTTGATGATCCGTATAGAATATGAAGGGGTTAGCTAGTAGGTAATGTCGATATTTTTGAAGAGTAAAGACCATACCTAATGCCTCCCTTTCTGTCATGGAATAGTTGCATTTAGTTTTGTTTAATTTTCTACTACTATATATGATTGGGTAATCAATGCCATCTTTTCTCGGTTGTGTCAGGATTGGTCCTATTGCTAAGCCTAAGGCATCGATGTGCACATGAAATTTGATCGACCAGTTCAGGAATCAAAGAATGGGTGCTTCGACTAATTTTCTTTTTAATGTGTCGAAGGACGTGTCACATTCTTCTGTCCAGTTAAACTATTGATCTTCCCTTAACAGTTCTTCTAGAGGATATGTCATATCAGAGTAGTGCCGAATGAATTTTCTACAATACCCTGTATGTCCTAACAGTACTCTGACCTATTTAGGGTTCACTGGTGGTTTTAAGTCGAGGATAATTTTTATCTTTGCATTTTCGAATTTGATACATTCTTTGCATACAATATGTCCTAGTAGAATTCCTATAGGGGTTAAGAAGATACATTTCTTTATATTGAGAGATAACTAGATTTGTTGGTAGTGTTTTAGCATAATCCTTAACCATTTACAGTGATCTTTCAACATAGAATAGATCAGCTAGTCATCAAAGTATACTGCCATTGTTTTGTAGATGTATTCTTGAAATGTCTTGACAACTATTCTTGAAAACACTGCAGGTGTATTTTTTAGACCAAATGGCGTGACTATGTAGGCGAATGAACCAAATTCACATACAAAGGTTGTCTTTTTCTGATCTTCTTTGGATATTGGCACTTGATTATATCCTGAGAATCCATTCGTAAATGAATAACACTCATGTCCTGTGACTTCGTTTAGGGTTTCATCGACGGATGGAGTTGGGAATGGATATGTTAAGGTAACCTTGTTTCATTCACAAAAATCGACACAGATTCATAGTTTTGTCGAGTTGTTCTTTTTCAATTGCATGACCATTGGGCTTGCCCATTCTGACTGGTTAATGGGGTAAATTATTCCCGCTGTTAGCATATTGTCAATCTCCTTTTTTACTATTTCTTTATATTTATGAGCTAACTTATAAGGTCTTTTCTTGACAGGTCGGGCATCAGGTTTGATGTCTATCTTCATCTTGCCCATTTTTGCTACCAATCCTTTTAAGTCTTTGTAGTCTCATGCAAATAAATCTTGAAATTCGTTTAATAAGTCGACGATCTCTATGGTTTGTTCTTCACTCCAATAATCATCAATCTTTGCCATTTTCGGTCTATTATCGTTAGAAATGTCAATTTCTTTAGTTTTTACTTTTTCATCCATCCATTTTGGTGCTTTAATTTCATTAATTTGTCAACTTCCTTCTTTGAATTGTGAAAATGTTGCTGGAAAGCCCGCTGTTATCATTTGGTCGGTGTTGTTTTTATCGGTCGACTCAATTTTTAATATTGTTTTAACTGGTCTGATTGTTTCCTAGTGTTCGATCTTCCATTGAAAACTCCTTCCATATGTGCATTCATTTTCTAATTGGAGTCTTGTCGACTATGGTATTTTGTCAGACTGAATGTTATAGAATGCTATATTTGGTTGGCTTTTATTTTGTGTCGATTTGCTGCTAGTCGGTTGTATAAATGCTTCTATCTATTTTGTAGCTTCAACTAGTTTTGTGTCTTCAGGTATAAAACTAAAGTCCTTAATGAAATTATCTCTAAGTTCATTCCATAATAATGTTTCACCTCGTGCTTATTCCATTTTGTACCACTTGCTAGGTAGGTCATCTAATGTCAAGGGAAATAGGTGTGGCCATATACGTTCTTCTTTGTAACAAAGTCTTCTCCACTCTATTTCACATATTCATATATTTTTTTTTGGATCTTGTCCTTGGATGAAGACAGGTATTTGTGCCTGTATTGTTAGTTTCCTTCCTCCGAATCTTTCTACAAATAAATTCAAAGCTGTTTTCCACGTTTAAAGTATCTATTGGTAGGTGTCCCACCATCGAGCAGCTTGTCCTGTAAACGTTTCAACCAGGATTTGAAGTCGGCCACATCCACCTAGGTTTTTAGAGACCTATTCTAAATGGGGAACTGATGATTCTCTTTCCTTATACCGAAGACTCTGTTTATTATATGTTTTTATTGGTGCTAATGAGGGGTATTCCTTTATTCTTTTCTCATATATTTTTGGGATAGTCGATATAGAGAAGCATTACTGGGTTGGTTTCTTCTGGATAGCTTGAATCATCCAGCAACCTCGTGCTTGTGTTTCGTAATTTTCAATCTCCCAATCGTATAATTCTGCATCTGAGTTATATCCAACCAAGTCCTAGTTCCCTAGATGAATTTCACCATAATTATTGGGTTCGGTATAATATTTATCATTGTGTATTTGGTATAGTTGTCGAATGTCAACTTCTTCATCAATAGGTTTAGTCCATGGTTATACTTGGGAAGGATGAATGGGGATGATAACTTTCTATCCGTTCCCTTTTAATTTTATTCTTTCCTTGTCTAAGGATATAGATGCTTTCATTTTTCTTCCCCATGGTCGACCTAGCAAGGCTGGGAAGGAGATGAATCCTTCCTTATGGTCGATAATTTCGAAGTTGATCTTAGACGATATGGATTTTATTATTGTATCGACATTTCTCCAAACCCCGATGGGTTCGATCAGTTCTTGGTCGACTAATTTGAGGTATATGCCTGATTCGTATAGTTGAGGTTTGCCCAACTATTCCCATGTATCTCGTGTCATAATATTTATTTATGAACCGAAGTCGAGAATCACTTGTTGAACATGATATCCTGTAATTTCAAGGTCGACAAGTGGGTCATCATCGCTCTTGTCTTTTTTATTCAATCTGCATATATTTTTAGTTTGTCTTTCTATATTATTTTTGTGCTTCATATTATATAATAAGTCAATAAATTGAGACACTGATTTATCATTCTGTACTAGACTGAATAGTTCTTTGAGTGTGTTTTGTTGTCTGTCATCCTCTGCTTCCTTTCTAGTGAAATCCTGAAACATGTCTGATGCATCATTGTATAATTGTTTTTGTTTTGATGGATTAGGGTAATCATTTTTATCTTTAATTTTTCTTATACGTGGGTTATCATTTTCGATTTTTTCCCCTTGTCGAGTTACTATATGCAAGTTCTTTGTATGTATTACATCACGTTTCTGAACACACGACAAAACATTAACATTTTTCTTTTTATTAATCTTGTCAATCATGGTGGGACAATCCTCTAGTGAGTGATCTCCCACACCACAACTAGTACAAAAATTTAGATTAGTTCTATCTACGTAGCGGTGTCCTTCTTTATAACACGTAAAGCGCTGGATGGGTCGTCGTGGTCAATTCTCATGATTTCCTGAAAATCATCCTCGACCTCCAAATCCTCCACGACGATTATCGAATCAACGCTTGTATCGAAGGCCTTCATATCTTTAATTATTCAGTTCATTTTGATCATTGCTCCTTGGAATGTTATCATTATTCTGTGCGACTGCATTCATTTGGTAGACTGCTTAATAGTTTTGTCGATTCTTCAGGTTCAGGTGGCAATCGACCGTTGCATGACTCTTTACCTCACAAGTTGTGCACCAATATGCTTTTCCATTCTTCATGTTATATGGGAAATATTTCGTTGTATGCTCTCCATGTTCTTAGCAAATGTCGCAGAAGCATTTCGTTTGAACAAAATGAACGTCTCGCCGACTTATGTCTTGTCGAAAATTATCTTTAGTGTGTTTGACCGTGGAGCATTTTTTGCACCATGTATCCTGATTCTTGACGTTCATCTCCTTCAAATATTTCTGCATGATTTCTAGCTGTTCTTCTAGCCTAGTATCAACGGGATATGCTGGAAAATCCTCATCCATATCTACTTGCAGAGCTTTGGTAAGTGCATCTTCATATATTTTAAATGTCTCCAAGCTTAGCTTATCATATTCCCGGACGAACTCTGCCGGTTTCTAAGATGTTGTTTTTCAGCTTTTTTGCTTCTAGATGTTTTGCATCTGGTGTTTTAAAGAAAAATAAGAATTGTGCCTTAATGTCTGCTTTGGACGCTTGTGGATTTCTCTCGATATAAGTCATATACCAAGTTAGTGCCCTTTTCTGTAAAGCACCAACAAACTGTGCCATCTATCGTTCTTCGCTCGTAACTTGGTTGGCCTCCTATATTGACTCACAGATGAACCAATGTCGTCTAGGGTCTTCGTCACCGTCATAGAGGGGGATATGTGCTGATCCATGACCCATGTCGGTGTCAATGTCTCCTCCAAGAGGTGGCGGTGGCGGTGGTGAGGGTGGTGGTGGGGTTAGTGGGATATTTTGTGTATCTCGTTGTTTACAGCTGTTGTCGATGGAACTTTCATTCCCATCGATCATTTTATTTGTTGTTTCTTCTCCCACAAGTAGTTGGTTCGGGTCGAATTCTTCTGTCGGTGTCTAGCTACATTGGTGTTTTTGCAAGTCTGACTATTCTGTTTCTTGTAAAGCTGTGTTTGGCAGGGGGGTTCTCCATGTGTCAGGTAGAGCAAGTGGATACTTCGGTTGGAAGGGTATGCCTGAAGTGTTACCCAATTTCCTTCCTCCGATCGATGGATTACTAAATGATTATCATCATTTACTTCATCATCTAGTCGTCTCCATATACCGAACTCACCAGCTCTTAGTCATAGGTCCTCTTCAACATGGCCTGAATTCAGGTATTTGGATTTGTCAGAGACAGAGGTCTTACCTCCTGGGGAATTTCTAGTTGGAGAGCTTCTTGCTACTCTATCCACAAGTCTTCTTCCATGGGTGCTGCTTCTTCATCCATGCCTTCTTCTTGTCGGTCATGACCAAACTCTTGTGGATTTCTTTCTTGTTCTGTCACCTCGGTGGTCATTGCTCCTTGCAACGGTCTAGATTGCTCTCTTCTCTCTTCCCTTCTTTTCTGCCTCTTCTCTCTTTCTAACTTTTGCAAGTCCGACGTAACTTTGTGTGTCACTGTTCGTTCGATTTCCTTGTTAGGCCGACTTCTCATTGCTGGTGATGGTATTTTCTTCAGTCGACTAGAATCATTTTTACTCTACCTCGACACTTGACCAGCTACCCCCCCATAGCCTACCCAACGCTTAAGAAAGCTTGAATAGTTCTGTTTATTTTCTTAGGAAGTACTCCCACTCCATTTCAGTAATGAATTTTTCCCACTTCTTCTATTTATTCGCCCAGTTACTATTTGGTTGCGGTTCATGTAGTGATGGACGAGGCTCTACGATATGGCCCACTCCCTTCTTGATTAGGAATTTGAACAAAAGGGTCGATAAGGAGCAAAGAAACTTCTCATTGAGGTCGGTATAAAACCTTCTCTTAATGCTTTCAACCGAGATCTTTCCTCCATGGCTTGTTCTTTGCAGAATTCGTCTATGATATTTTCAAACCACTCCGACAAGTTTTTTCGTCCACCTCGAATCAGTTTCTCTAGTAACTCTTGGTCTTTATTTGCTTTTGGATTTTTCATCCAGAAGTTTTTCAACAACTGAGGCACCGACTCTACAAACTTCTCATGTGTTTCAGTGAAGAATTTATTCTTCACCTGAGCAATGGTTAATTTGGTTCTTCTCGTGTAGTTTTCTAAGTAATTTGCAATCTTACACTCCCACCAATTCTTAATCTCTTGCTCTGATATCATCTATGCATGTGTTTTTCAGGACATTTCACCCTTGTAATGTAGGGTCTGGGGTTACCAACTTACTACTAACTTGCAGAAAATCATGTTTGACAGAGAATGGAAAGAGAATAGGAAGAAAGTCTTGACTTACCCGATTAACGACGGTTGATCCAAGCTTGATCTTCTCCTGCTCCAATCTTCTCCAAAGCTTCAAGGGATGCTTCTTTTCACCTGCAAAGAGCCAATTCTTCAAGAAATATCTCATACGTATATAAATCAAAGGTTAGATGAAAATCATAATAATAACATCATTGAACATATTCATTAAACCAATATACATGAGATAAATACAATATAAGATTGGAAGAAGAATTATGTTTATTAACAAAAGGTGAATAGGTAAGAATACAACCCAACTTCTGACACAAGGACTCCTTTGCAACCGAGGACTCTGAGTTCTGATGCTCCAAGACTTTGAAGATATACCACCAGCATAACTTTTCTCTTTCAAAATTGATTGAATAGCCCCACCCCAAGGCCTCTATTTATACTTTGGGGAATAGAGTGGTTTCAAAGGTTGGGATGGTTGAGATAGTTGGGATAGTTATGGATCAGGACCCAACTAATCTCATCTAATCTTGATTTATATTTTTTAATGTCAAATTAAGGTATATGCGGGTATTAATATAGGCAACTCACATATGACACGTGTGTTTCTTGAAGGAAACTCGCGTATGCAAGTATACGCGGGTTGCAATGCACATAGTCGCGTATGAAACATGAGTTGCAATGCGCATAGTCACGTATGAAACGTGAGTTGCAATGCACGTAGTCGTGTATGCATACTAATACCCAGAATAAAAATATATAAGGCTGGTTTGAAGATAATGCATCAAAGGTCATGCACATCTATAGTGTTTTGGCCACTTCAATCCAAATTGTCCTTTTGTGTACCTACATGATGAATGTCAGCACTCGGATGGAGAAGTGCCATTTTGGCTGATAACAGATGCCCCCTAATGTGTGAGTTTAGAGGGAAGTGGTGGCTGAAATACATTACAATCTTAGTCTTGGAGAACTTAGAAGTCCAAGAAGCGAAGGAAGTACCTGAAACAAATACATATCAATGTCATATGCAAAATCATATTTGAGGATGCCATGTTAAATATACTGGAACACTAGCTCCTTTAAAATATTTGATTACATCATATAATACAGGTACAAGACCACGTATATTACAAAGGTGGATCGAATCCACAATATACAATGATGAGTCTTCAAAATATAGAAGTTGTGTAAAGTGAACACAATAGAATATTGTGCAACTTAGGTTATAGATGTGAACCCAAGGTCTTCATTAAAATCCAAAGGAACCAGTACAATCCAGGCTATGTGAATAGATGTGTTGAAGTTGAACATGGAAAGGATTCAACAGATTATCAATTAATAGGTGAAACTGACAACCGAAGCAAAGGAGTTCAGCAATGATGAAAGTGAATCCTAAGGTACCATCGTCAAAACTCTAAGTCTTCGTATTCAGGAAGTGCTGATGAGAAACCATGCTTTGATGAGGAAGGCAATAGATCCTCCAACAGATCACAAGAGTGACTAGGAACTGGATAAGGGAAGGCAGACACAAGTAATAGTCAGATAGGATAATGATGGAATCAGGATAATAAGCAGAAATATGGATAAATCCTTGAACAATGAGCATGACATAGAGACGACCCAAGGTAGCTTTTAACTTTGCAGATAGGACAACTAAACTTATCTGTCATGTAGGAGACATGATCAGATTCCCCATGTATACAGGACATGTGGAGGAGTAAGACAATTCGAAGTGATAGCTGAAACTAAAAGTGTACACTGAGACATGAGTATCAAAAAGTTCAAATATTTCTATGTTCAAGGAGGACATGCTGCCACTATTTGTAACCCAAAAAGAAAACTTCTTCCTTATCTTTCCTGTTAAATTTTAACGAGTCTAGGAAATTCAACTCATGTCTCTCTTCATTTTTGACAAGCTTGAAGATGGGAGAGAATAATGCTTGATGATATCACTGATTCGTGGATTTTTCTAGCCTGAACTAGTACATGCTCGTTGGTGTTTTCATGTTTAGAGAGTCTGAAAACTCCATAGAAGACTCCAGGGGGTTCCTTTTTCGTCCAATTTAGTCTCCTGAGGCTGGAAAAGTATAAAACATACCACAGAAGAACTCTCTTAACTTCTGAAGAAGAAAAGGAGCACTTTTTTTGTACTTAGTCAGGGAGGTCCAAAAAAGGTTAAATTACCACCTACACAACGCTCCTTCAAGAGCAGCATATATCTTGAGTTTTACGAGTGTGAAGGAAAGCAAGATCACTTAGAAAGATCCATTTGCTTACGAGGAATGGGGCTTATAACAGTAAACTTGATGCTTTGTTCTTAGTGTTTAACGAGCATGACAAAGACATAAAGTACACTCAGAATCTTTTTCATGTTTAGGTCTAGAGAACGAAAAAGAGAAAACTAAGCTCATACCGGGCGCTCCTTTTCTGTAAGTTTAGTCCCTCATGACCGAAAAAAGTGATAAATCTATGCCTAAGAATACTCTTCTCAATTCTGTAGAAAAGAGAGCGATCCTTTCTCGTATTATTCCACATGGTCCAAGACAGTGATAACCTACCACCAATGTGGATGCCCATTCACATATTCTTAACGAGCCTGAATGGACAATTTTACTCGGCAGTAAGGTCTATTTTGAGGAGTTAGACCTGGGCCTAAATAAACTCCATAAGGGTGGAGAGCCTTATAAAGGGGGTAGCTTGTAAAAAGAGACCAAAATGAGGCTCAATTTGGTGTGAAAAGTAGTTAAAAAGGCTCCCCTAACCTATGGCAAAGGTGACATGAGTACCAGACGACAAAAAATGTGTTCTATACTAGGGTACTCATGGAAGGAAAGCCCTATCCACGGAAGAACAATGGTATAGACAAGGTAATAATGGTTAAATACCATAGTCTGTGGTTAAAGTAGTGATCCTAGGGTCAAGGCAGATTAGGTATAAATGCAAAAATGCATATAAATGATCAATATCCTATCCTATATGAGTGAATAACCACTTTTAAGTAACCTTGGACCTGTTTCATTAGGCAAACATGACATGGTTTTAGTTTGATTTTTAATAGAAATTAAAACTATAGGCTAAAAAACCACATTTTGATATTATTTCTATAAATAGTTCAAAAATAGAAATCAAAATCACCATTTCATATTTTTACCCAATATAGGCCATTTTTACCTCTGACTTCAATTGCTCGGTGTGGACAAACCAGTGGACGAATTTCAAAACCGCAAGTGCCAGGTAAATCAACTCTTCATGCTCTTTCGTTTCATCCATTCAAATTTTTAATTTTATTCAAAATTTTAATGTTTTAAGCCAGTTTTAGGAAGGTTGCACTGTATACGCGGGTATGCAACTTACACAGTAGCGTACACGTGTTTTATCCATGACTTACCCAAAGGAAACCCGCATATGATATGCGACATGTCCAAAGTACAGTCGCGTATACTGCGCTACATAGAAAAAGCATAATTAGGGTCAAAATCAAAGTTTTTGAATGATTTTTAATGTTTTAAAACGGCTTTATGGATAGGATAAAACATGGTGTTGGAGTGGAGGGAGAGGGAACATGAAACCATGAACCAAGATGCACTTCGTAGTGACCCCATGGTGCATGCATTACAACAAAGTGGGTTGCTAAATTTCTTTTGTAGTTCACCTATGCGATCTAATGTCCATTTGTTGGAGTTTTTTATCAACTACAGGGATCATGATCTAGGTGCATTTGACCTACAAGGTGAGATTCTAGAAATTGCACTGGAAGAAATCTATTTTATTGCAGGTTTGTCACGACGAGGAGCTCCTGTCAACTTGGAAGGTACCGGTAAGGGCAGTGACCTTCTAAGTGTTCAGAACTATATTGACACTTACTGCATGCCTATCAATCAGAAAAGGGAAATTGCATCCCTATTGTACATATCTATAGCTTGCCATTACAGGTGTTGGTAAGCACAGTAGTAAGGGTTGCAGGATCATCATTACTCCATCTTGCAAGTCGAAACCAAATGATAATTGCGGTGGAATGTCTACAAGGAGCTTTATTTGACTAGTGCTCGGGAGTAATCCTAATAATAAAGAAGCAACTCTCTGACTGTAAGAGAGACCAATGGAAGAAATTTGGCTATTATAGTATGTTGGTGGCATTTTTCTTTGAGAGAGTGCCTACCCTTATCCCTGCAATACCTCTACCATCTTTCTTTCCCTGTCAGCCCAGACTGAGTAGGTGGGGAGAAATCTTTCTCCACCAGGACGGCAGTGGTTTGGTTCAGAGTGTCTACGATGATGACTTCTACTTATGGCAGGGACGGAATCTACTAGCGTTGGAGAAGTTTCCATATGATGGGATGGATTTCTGGGGTGACAATGACCTTGTCCTCCCTCTTGGAGGAGCATGGGGAGCATCAGGTATTTTGGTTTTTCCAAGTTTTTAAAATTTTTATGAATTTTTAATCATAAAAGATATATACATATGTATAAATTTTTTAATCCTTTTAATGTTTAAAATGCAGATATTGGACCAGTCCGACCTAATGGGCATCCTCGTATGTATGTGCGACCAGTGGCAAGGGAGGATCAGGGTTTGATCAGGGTTCTTGAGGAGAAGATGGCCAGTATTACTGAAAGAGTCCCTACTTTACGCATTGAGCATATCCCTTCCATTATACATGAACTAGTGGTTGGTATCCCACCTACCTGGATATGCCTTATGAGGAGGGTATCCAAGGCAGTGCTTATTTACGTAGAGGCTGTGGAGGCTGGAACAACTGAAGAAGATGAAGATGCTCAGGAATATGTCGACGAAGATGACCAAGGTGACCAGGGTGGTCAAGATTAGTTCTTAGGAGCATTTTATGGATTACAATCCATTTTTTGTACATTTTTGTATATGTATACATCTATGAATGGATTTGAGGATCAAGAACTCAACCTATCTATATGGACAGATATTCACATATATATGTATTTTGCCAGTTTATTTACATGTGTTTTTGTAATGTATATGTTGTATATTTTATGGAATGTGTGTCAAATGCCAATCTAAGATATAATTCTCATATGCATCAATTAATGAATTTTTATTTCTTGGAATGTGTTTGAATGTAATAAACTCAATTTTATTTCCAATAACCTAACTTGAAAGAACTGATGTAATAAAATAGGGTTTCACACCTGGTAAGGTCGATTGACCCGAGAAACCACTAGTTGAGAGTCAAGTCTGAGTTCGAGCTGGATGATACCACCTGACAAGGCATCCCATAAAAGCTCAATGATGCCCCTATATTCAGCCACATTATTGGTAGCAGGACCTAGGAAAGTGCCTCCAGAGGAAACTAGCTGTCCCGAGGGTGAGTAAATAACCCATGCAGTTGAAGCTAGGTTGCAAGTATGATGACTAGCGCCATCTGCAAAACCTACAAACCACTCGAAAGACATATGTAACAACCAATAGATGATATAAGAACACTAAATGGATAACTATTGTACATAAAGTTACATACAATAAAAATACAAGAAAAAGTGCTAAGACTAAGCATAGTACTTCTTCAGGCAGAGCCCATTTCTAGGATTGGGCAGCTTATTCCCTTCGAAATCAATTAATTCATATGCCCCTTTCTTCAGTACTTTTGAAAAAACATAGGGTCCTAACCACATAAACCTAAATTTTCCTACCCCTAGGGTTTCTTTGTCCTAGTCCTAGAGCAAGACAAGCTCCCCTTCAGAAAAAATCCTAGGTTTGACCGATTTATCATACTAATTTTTCACCCTATTTTTGTGAGCCTCGTTTGTAGTCAGCGCATCTCTATGAAACTCATCTAAATGTTCTAAGTGTAGCAAATGTTCTTCCAGCTCAGTCGTATCAGGTAACACATGAATGGAAATTTTTAAAGATGGGATTTCCCATTCAACTGGGGTTACTGCTTCCACTCCGTGAACGAGTTGGAAATGTGAGATCCTCGTGGAATTTTTCACATTGGTTCGATAAGCCCAAAGTGCAGGATACAACATGATGTGAAATTTGTCCAGGCTACATTAATAGTACGTTTGAGAATAGTATTCAAGGTCTTATTGACTGCCTTGAATTGACCATTCACCTACGAATAGAAAGAAGATGAATGTTCTTGTTTAAATCCTAGCATAGTAGCCAACTCAGTCATCATGCTATTTTGGAAATGACTACCATGGTTAGTGACAATCTCTTTAGGAATACTGAAACATGTGATAATCTGGTAAAAAATGAAAAAAGCTGCAGTTTCCCCGTTAGCCTTATAGGTGGTCATTTCCTTTGCCAACTTCATGAAGTAATCTACAATGACAATGATATGTTTGTGCCCCTCAGCAGAAAATGGGTTGCACGTCACGTAATCTATCCACCATTTAGTTAAATGACCCACATTGATGACGGGAAATAACGGAGCAATATGCAACCACATCTTTCTGGTCTAAAGCTGACAAGAATGACAACACTTCATAGCTTCCACGCAATCTTTGAAGATCGTGCGCTAGAAATAACTGGCACGTAAAATCTTCTGGGCCATTGCTAAACCAGATAAATGACCCCCACACGGTCCACTATGGGCATCATTTAGGACAATCTGAGCCTCTTTGTGGGTGAGGCACTGACGCAAAACAGATTCTACCCCTCTTCTATACAAAGTATCTTCGATGATGAGGTAGTTTTTCGCATGTGTACGTAACTTGCGTCACTCTTCTCATGAAAATATTGCAGGACACTTTAGAGTCTGAAGATAGATAAGTATATCCCCATACCATGGGTCAGAGGTGGAAATCAAGAAAATGTGCTCATTTGGGAATGAGTCTTCTTCAATTGCTATATCTTCTTCAACTAGAAATTCTGCAATGAGCTCTGCAAAAACCAAGGATTTTTTGGATTTGGCGGATTGAAAATCCAAGTCAAACGCATGGAGAATGACTATCCATTTGTTAAATTTGCCTCTAACTATGCGTCGAGACAAGACATATTGGAAAGGATTGACATCTGGCACTACTACTATAGTCCTTAGTAAGATATAGTGATGTAACCTTTGAACAACATACAAAACTGCTGAGGCCAACTTTTTGACGTGGGAGTACCTAAGTTCAGGGCCAGCTAAAGCACGACTAAGATAGTAGACAGAATTCTCTTGGAGTTTATCATACTCCTAGACTAGCACTACCCCAATTGTTGACTTGGATGCATCCAGATACAACATAAAATCTCGAGAGTAATCTGGCAGACGCAATAAAGGTGCTGACAACAAATCTTTCTTTAATGCTTCAAATGCAAGTTGTGCGGTCTCATCCCATATAAATGGGGTGTCCTGTTTCAATAGGCGCATTAAACCTTTGGTGATCTTGGCATAATTCATGATAAAACATTGAAGAAAGTTAGACTTCCCTTGCAGGATCTGAAGTTTCCTGATGGAACGAGAAGGAGGAAGATTTATAATGGCCTCAACTTTCAAAGGATCCACCTAAATACCTTTGTTAGAAACAATGAACCCAAGCAACCTACCAGACTCGACATAGAAAACACACTTGTGGGGATTCAAGTGAATTTTATAATGTCTACATCGTTCAAAGATTAAACACAAGTGATTTGTGTGATTGATCCTCTTACGAGAATGTGCTAGAAGATCATCAAGGTAGGGTTCGACAATAAACTTAATGTCATGAAAGGAAAAATTCATTGCCCGTTGAAAGGTAGCCCCTGCATTTTTCAATCCAAAAGGCATTTTCTTGTACACAAATGTACCCCAAGGACAAATGAAATTTGTTTTATGTTGGTCTTTCTGCTGGATTTGAATCTGATTATACCTGGAGAAACCATCCATAAACGAAAAGACTTCACTCCCCATACAAGGGTCAATGATTTGATCTATGAACGGTGTGGGGTAGTTATCCTTTGGAAAAGCTTTGTTTAAATCACAAAAATCAGTATGGACATGTATCATCCCTTGCTTTTTATCAACATGAACAGGGTTGGATACCCATTCTTTCAAAGCTATTGGGTAAATAAAACCAGCTTTCAACTGTTTTTCAACTTCAGCCTTAACGACTGCCGCTTTATGTGGATTGACAGGTCTAAGTTTTTGTCAAACTGGTTTGACATCGAGATAGGTTTGAATTTCATGTTCAACTATCGATGGATCTATTCCTGGCATATCCTCAAATGACTACGCAAACACGTCGCAGAACTCCTTAAACAAGGCCGTATAGATAGCAATCTCCTCCGAAGATCAGTTTGCACCAATATATACATTTTCCACAACGTTGGGATTCACAAAGATGTTGATATGAATAGTAACATAAATATTTTCCATATTCCCCTCAGTAAAGATTCCCTCCCTTGGTTAGGGATTGATTGGTATATCAACATCACCTTCCAGTCTCATATGGAACTCTTGATTTTCGATCCTGCTTAACTATGGAAGAAAATAGGATCTATGTGAAGATCTTCACAGATCTTATCATAGCTGCACATAGCTTCCAAAATGGATTCGTCAGATGGAAAAACCATATCTAAGAAATCATCAGTATACAAAGAGTTCTTTTCCCAAGTAGGAAGATAGGCTTCTTCCGGCTCCTCTAAGACTGAAGGAGGAACTGAAACAGGATCAACAGTGGTGTTAATGATAGATTGATAAGCTACTTCCACTATCTACAAGGGCACTTCATGCTCATGATGGGAAGTAAGGACCCAAGGATCCATTTTATCACCAACCGTTGATATAGACTTCCCTACACTAGTAGAACCTAAATAGTTAATCGGGGCTGGGATATCAAATGTGCCCATTAATGATGAATACATTCTAGCCCCTAAGCTCTCTAAAGCAGGTTTGACCTGATCAACCAATGGAATGGTGGACTCATTAGTTTCCATGCGGTCCTTCCGAGTGAAACTAAGTTGGTCTACTGTAACCAACTTCCCTTCGTGTGGAAACACTACTACCCGAAGAACGGCTGATGCAATAGCAGACATGGCATAAGTCCAACTTCTCCCCAGGAGCAAGTTATAATCCAACAATGCATCTATTACCTCTACTTTATCTCCAAAGCTGGCAGGAGACCATGTGGATGAAATGACCTTTCATTGAAAGCATTAAGTAGGGTATTCTATGGAACTAGCTCTGGAGACCCAAGATCCTTCCAGCAAGACAAGGACATGACACATGTGGAAGCACCCTCGTCGACAACTTCCCTTCCAATGGTTTTTCCACCATGGATGACATCTATTGATAAGGCCACATGATACGGCAGACGAATTTTGACATCATACAAATTAAACTTCGCCATGTCGATGAATCCATACTATCGAAAGCTGTTAAGAGTGCATCTCGCTGGGCGGGACAACTCTGCAACACCTCCAAAGCTGACATCTCACAAGGGGTTTGGGATAAATATTCAACTACAGAGTAATTGGCTACAACCCTAGCCTTAAGATTGTGCAATGCTTTCTTGAAGACACCTTTTAGTATCTTATGCATAGTTTCAACAGGTTTTTCAATTGTGAGAGGGTTAGAAGTTTCACCTATAGACTTACCCTTCTCAGGAGCCTCTGTCTCATAGTTCTTGTTTCTAGTCTAGAGTAAGGTCTGGGATTGAACAATGTTGATATAGTTTGGGTCAGGGGCGTTAGCAGTGCCCCCTACTACATTAGAAGCTGAAGTTGCATTCTCTCCTTGGGAAAAATGATCCTTTAGAACAGTCGGTTGTTGATTTTTCAGCAGCTTCTGAGCTTGATCTATAAGAGGGAATTGATGGATTAGGTGATATTATTGGCACAACTTAAATGGAAATTTCACCTTCTTCTTCTCTTTTTTTCCCCAATCAGAATTATTTGTGGGTTTTGGCTTGTTTTGGTTTCCCTCTCCTTTCTTCCCCTTTTTTCTTTTTCCCATCGGGCTACTGATTTCCCTTTTGGGAGGATTGAGCAAAAATGTTTGCATTTTTGGGTGAGGAGGCAGCCTTTGCTGCCTCCACTATAGACTATTTAATGGACAACTCATGGAGTTGTTTTGCCAAAGATTCCACAGTGGGAGATTTAACTGAACCAATCACACCATTGGCATGGGGTTCAGGCTTAGGTTTCTCAACACTATGTGTTGGCCTCGGTGCATTAGGGATGATTTCATATAGAATCCCAGACTAAGAATATATCAGATCTAACTGTTGGGCCCTGAGGATAGCCTCTTCCTCATTAGTTACTCCCAAAGTGGATACATCCTTAGATATATACGACAATAAGGACTTAAGGAACCATTCTAACAAAAACTTGGGAGGGATAGTGGCCTTAATAATCCTTTTCTGCCTTCACCACTCTTGTATGTGATCCAAAATATGAGTGGCTTTGTCCTGATGAAAGGTGGACAATAAGTCTGTACCGAAATCATACTGGATAGGAAGCTGGAAATGGTTAAGGAACACATTAGCTAAGTCCCCAAAACTATCGAATGCAGCAGAGGGCAGTTCAATGTACCACTTCACTGGAGCACTAGTCAAAGTTCTTTTGAACAATCTCAACCGAATGGTGTCATCGTTCAGTGAGTTGGAAGAGCACCATAAGTGAAAGGTGGTGATATTTGCCTCTGGGTCTTCACCAACTTTGCCTTCGAATTTTGGAATATTCGAGGGTAATTTGGTAGGGAGAGGTGGCCAGGTGGCATCATGTTTCACTGGGTCATTCATTAACTTGGACAAGTCTTGCAAGTTCAAAGTTTTCAGGAAAGGAAGTTAGGGTCTAACCGGAGCTTGAAAAGTAGAACGACTTGCCCCCTGATTCCTAAAAGTAAAGGCGGGGTTGCCACCAACTATCGGTTTTGAAGTAGTTGAACTACTTTGGAAAGGATTCCACCCATAAGCTAATGGATTGTTCATATGTGGTGCAGTGTATGTGGTTAGAGCTGATCCGATTGAAACTGGAGTTTGGAAAACAGGAGCAGGTATCCCTCTGCTAAAAAGAGAGAAATGAGAGCTTGTGAAAGGGGCGGCGTTTCAAAACCTTGACCATAAGGGTTAGTGTCTCCAAACTGCACCCCTACATATGCAGGTGTGGGGCCTACATATGGAGTGGATAGGGCAATGTTCCCCCCATTCCAAGGAAAACCCTAGACAAATGAAGAGGATCCAATAGGACCACTCTAAGCAGTTTGTGCAAAAGAAGGTGAAGCAGGAGGTACACTCGGAATCCCAGTGACCAACCCACCAGAAGTTCCTGCCACATTTATGGAAGTTGGTGGTTGAACCACCCAATTAGATGGAGTCAAAGGAGTAGAAGGTATACTTGTTATAGGGGTAGCAACTGGGGGAGGTGGAACTCCTTCAACCAGAATAGCTAAAATGGGGGTAGAAGGACTTTCTCCTGCACTAGACATTAGTCTGCTCACAGGAACACTCGTCACAGGTGAATTGAAAGGATGAACCTAGACAAGCACATGATCGTTTAGGTCAGTAAGAGGTGAATTGAAATTTCTTGCAAACTCATCAGCTTGCAAGTCTTTTATCTCTACTATGGTTGTATCAACCTGGTTTGCCCTAAGTTTAGGTTCACTCGGAACTTCACTAATTCCTACCAGTTTGAAAGAACTATCTGTGTCTAATCTCTGACTTTGAGGAGGCGATGGAGGCTCCACTGTAGTAAATGGAGGAAATTTTTTCAACCTTCTTGAACTTCTGAGAGGTTGGTCCTCCACCATTGAAAATTTGACTCTTCACACCCTAAGGTCGGCTAAACACAAACAAACCACAGAGCAATCACTTCAAGATTTCCTAAAGCCACAACAAACACTAGGGGTATAAGATATGATATCCAGAAGAAAGTTGAGAGACAGTTACTTGGCGTCCTTGAATATGTTCTTAGGCACAAACGGTGGAATCACCCACCACCCTCCCACACTTTCTACAAGGGTTACCTTCCAAGGCCATCCAAGGTCAACCAGAAATAGCCTTCCAGTGTACCTGTGTATAAACCATAGATGTTAAAAGAGACTAAAGGCTACCGCAACTATACTGACTGTCTGGGGGGACAGTCATAAGCTTGGTTCATACGCATGGGCAGGGTAGCAAAGCCTGAAACCCTATCTAATACAGAATCCCCAGATGCACAAAAACCTTGGTCTACGCTTTGACAAGGAATTAGAGGGTTATCTCCTCAGTCCAAGCCTCCACACAGCCTCGTGCTTAACTCCCATTTGAGAGGATCTTCCCAGATACAATCAACATAGAAGAGGATTTACTTAACGATTGGACAACTACGTCTGAATTTAAATACTTGTGGAGAGTTAAACCCGTATTCCATAAGTCTAGCCTAAGCTAGTTGGTGTATGAGCCTATAAAATAAAACTTACTAATAATTTTTAAATTATATCGTTCATTTTAAGGGTTGTTCTTAGTCAGAAGGTAAATGGCGTGAAAGACTGTGATGTTATAGACGCAATAAGAAAAAGTAAAATGATGTATAAAGCAAATTCCAAAGCAAATTACAACTACTTAAACCAAATTTCTTTTCTTTTTTGCAAATGTAAGCTAATGAAATTGAAACTAAGTGCTAGAAAACTAAGACTTCTTTTTATAATTTTTGAAATTTTATTTGAAAAAATACTGAAAAGAAAACAACCAAGTGCAACTAAATGCAAAAGTATAAGATGTTTTTCTTCACTTTTTACAAATTCTTCAAAAACTACAATGCAACTAATTGCAAATATTTTGAGAAAGTTTGAAAAATCAGAGCATATAATAAGTAAAATGAAGTATAAAGGACCCAAAATAACTCACTGCAACCAAACAAGAAGAAGATTCAGAAAAAACTGACTTGGAGAGACTATTGAACCAAAAAGTCCACTAGACTCGTAAAAGAACAAATGCCACCTTGACACTATAAAATGCAGTACAGACTATAAAGTATCCAAATCCCTAATCACTGACCTAGACACAAAGCATTGAACTCATCAACCAAGCAGGATGATCAAATTCAAATTATGAGATGAAAGAAAATTCAAACCAAGAAAGCTCAAAGGATTGAAAACAAGCACAAGGTGTGACACAAGACTCTTAGACTCACAGAGTCATGCAAGAATCAGAAGACTCCCAAGCAAGCAAAAATCAAACAGAACAGGGACAAGAAAACCCTACTAAAAAATTATGCTACTAGAGGATATACACGATTGTGTATCCAGGAAACTCGCGTACCATATGCGACTATCTTATAGAGAAACCCACGTATACAAGTTCTTATACACAACTGTGTATAACAACAACCCGTGTATACAACAACAAAAAAATTTCAAAAAGAAAAAAAAATTAAAGGATTCTGGGCACACTACACTATGAATTGAAATCAAGATAAAATACCACACTTAGAATAAAAAACAGAGCAAAGACTGGTAAAGAACCTATATAATAAACCCACAACAGGTCGGGATCCCCAGCAGAGTCACTGGTTTTGTTGTTCAGGACATTTCATCCTTGTAACCTAGGGTTTGGGGTTACCAACTTACTACTGACTTGTAGACAATCAAATTTTACAGAGAATGGAAAGAGAATAGGAAGAAAGTCTTGACTTACCAGATTAACGACGGTTGATCCAAGCTTGATCTTCTCCCACTCCAATCTTCTCCAAAGCTTCTAGGGATGCTTCTCTTCACCTGCAAAGAGCCAATTATTCAAGCAATATCTCATACATATATAAATAAAAGGTTAGATGAAAAGCATAATAATAACATCATTAAACATATTCATTAAACCAATATACATGAGATAAATACAATACAATATTGGAAGAAGAATTCTGTTTATTAAGAAAAGGTGAATAGGTAAGAATACAAGTTCCCAAATTCTGACGCAAGGAATCCTCTGCAACTAAGGACTCTGAGTTTTGCTGCTCCAAGAATCTGAAAATATACCACCAGCATAACTTTGATCTTTCAAAATTGATTGATTAGCCCCACCCCAAGGCCTCTATTTATACTTTGGGAAATAGAGTGTTTTTGAAGGTTGGGATGGTTGGGATAGTTGGGATAGTTATGGATTAGGACCCAGCTAAAATCATCTAATCTCGATTTATATTTTTTAATGTCAAATTAAGGTATACGCAGGTATTAATATAGGAAACTTGTGTATGACACGTGTTTTACTCGAAGGAAACTCGCGTATGCAAGTATACGTGGGTTGTAATGCACATAGTCACGTACGGCACATGAGTTGCAATGCACATAGTCGCGTATGCATACCAATACTCAGAATAACAATATATAAGGATGGTATGAAGATAATGCATCAAAGGTCATGCACATCTATAGTGTTTTGTCCACTTCAATCCAAATTGTCCTTTTGTGTACCGACATGATGAATGTTAGCACTCGGAAGGAGAAGTTCCATTTTGGCTGATAACAACATGGTCATGACATCCATATATGTACTATCGATGACATAAACAATGTTGTAATCTCACAAATCACATAAGGTTACCAATAACACACATAAAGAATCTTATAAACATACAGAAATAAGAGACAAGAACAGGTAATGGAATAACATATTATATTATAGAATCACATGAGGGTCCATACATACATCAAAACTGAACCAAGTTCTTAACTGGCTCAACAGCCTAATATATATGATTTACAAAATGGTTATGAGTAACTAATTGTCAGTTTGGTCAACCGATGTGACCTTTGGAGGCCGACCTAATCTTCGGTTAGTCGGTTAACTCGACTAGTTGGCTCACCAACTAGCTCCTCCAACAACACCCTAGCATATGCAAATTAAATCCTTTGCTTCAAACACTATGGAAACCAATGGAAATGAATTTTGTACTTAGATAGGATTAGAGACACAAAATATCTTTCAATGAGCTCTTGGGATTTTCACCAACATATTTGAGGAATTTTTTAGAATGTTTCAGTGGAAAACTAGTGAAAATGACTCACAGGACTTCTCAACTAGCTTGACTTCAGGATGACCCCAACACTATAATGGGATTTCAATATCTCAATTTCAGGGTTGGGATGAGTTAAGTAAATTTTTTTTGAATATCATGAAGTGGAAGAATATAATTTGGAGTTATTGTGAATCATTAATGACTCAAACATATAAACTACTTATATTTTGATAGTCATCTAGCATATGTGCGCACAATAGGACATGAATTAAAAAAATATTTGCAGCAGGAAAATAAATATAAGAGGTATGATATAACATCAATGGAATCTATATGAGGCTGAATTACATCAAGAAGTGATCTCAAGAATTAAAGAGAAGAAGAGAAAATTATCCATGAGAAGAAACTAGGAAAACATGAAGATTTGAATTGAAAGACTTCTTCAATCATTGTATCTGGTTTGAAATTCATTGGATCTAATAATAAGACTTGTAATAAGAACAATTATGGAGACCCAATTTCTTCATTCCCACAATAGAATCAGGGGCACATTTCCCTGCTTGGACTAGTGGCACATCTCCCAAGTCTAGAGGCAAATAACTCTCAATTCAATTATCAAACTAACAAAAGATGGTAAAGTGCTACGCTCCTCTTCATTTATAGAATCAAGATGAATTTTTTGAGAAAGAAATATATGCTAGTGCTCCCTCTTGGATGGATAAGATTGCTTTGTTTTCATTCTTTACTTTTTTCTTTGCTTCCTACTTTTTCTTTTCTTGTTTTTTCTTTGCTTTTGACTGCTTTTTCCTACTTTTTCTGCCTTACCTAATTTCACCTGATTTAATGCTTTGGCATGATTTATTCTTTATTCTTATTTTTTTCTTTATTCCCACTTTTCTAGATTTTACTGCCTTTTCTATTTTATACCAACTTTCCTCAATTTTATCCGGTGTCCATCTTTTTCTACTTTCCAGCTTTATATGCTTTCTCCTTTATTTCTCGTTTTGCAAACTTTCCTTTCTCAACTCATATCTCCTAATCCACCCTCATGGACTGTTATCTTTATTATTTTATTAAAATAAAAAATTATTCATGAAAAATAATTATCTAAAGTGCATCTTCCAACTTTAGAAAATAATAATTGCCCTATTTTAAAATTTAATCCCAAGCAATTAATGAAATTTATTCTTAAAACCATACGGAATAAATGGCTAATAGGATGATCCATATGTCACAAAAATGGGGACATGACAATATCATCTTTACATAAGCGTGTATGTCCTAAGTTGGTGACATAAAAGGTATTTGTTGGAGAAAACAAGAGTCGATTTAGGCCATGGTTATCAATAGGCAATACGACTCTTCAATCATTAGTCCTTTTGTGTGAGAAAAAACTTGACATCGTCACTCAGACAAAGAAGTACCATTTCAAGGGATAAAATATGCCCCCTAATGTATGATGTCAATGTTAGGATTAATTAATTAATCCTCCCTTTACCACCATATTCTATTTGTGTTTCCTAGATTAGAGGGTCATTGCACTTCACTAGTGCCATGGGGGACTCCTATAGGGCCCACCTAACACTCAATGAACATGTTTTCATGATTTTAGGAGCTCCAGGTACCAATCCCTAAAGTTTATGAACCCACTTTGAGTGCCACCAATAGTCATCAATAGTTGACCCTGGTCGGTGTTCAGTTATGTTTAGTTATGCTTTGATTCCCATCAGTTAGTTCACTCTCGGTCATCTTAGTGCTATTTTGCATGATTTAAGGTAGGTAGGGAACCTTTTCTCACTTAACTCAGTTAGTTAACTATTTGTGAACTGATTCAGTTATCCTAAGTTTCATTAGTGAGTTGTAGTGGTGATTTTCCAACACCCAGCACACGCAGTTCTGTGGCTCAGCTAAACTGCGTATGATCCAATTGAGAATGTTTGTAGTTTAGTCACTTAGACATTTATCTCTCATTTTGTACTAGTGGTCATAACAAGGCTCCAGATCCAAAAAATACTCCAAGAGAGGATTCAAAACCAAACGAAAAAATGTGTAGGAGTTGGGAGCTTGACTTAGATAATCAAGGAAGTATAGTTTGATCCTAGACAAATTCGTGTCCAAGACCCCATATCTATAAATTTATTTATGAATATCATGTCTTGGAACATTAGAGGTCTAAATGGAAAGAGTAATCGACATACTCTTCAATCCAAGATCCACCTGGAAATTCCTACTATTTTCATGTTGTAGGAAACAAAATGTTCATAATCATCCTTAAATTCTATAGCACAACTTTGTTGGAAAGGCTGCAAATCCATAGCTCTTGATGCTTGAGGGACACAAGGGAAATGGTAATCCTATGGAACCCAAATATTGTATACCTTTCTGACTTCCTCTCCACATCTATATCCCTTATTACTCATTTTTGTATTGTGAACCATGACTCTCAAGGTGTCTTAACCAGTATATATGGCCCCACTACCCCAAAAGGAAAGATATATTTTCTAGACTCTCTCTGATCTCTTAAAGCCATGGTTTAGGAAGAACAATGGACCTCAGTCAGTGAATTTAATCTAATAACCTCTATTATAGAGAAAAGAGGAGGTATTTATATGTTGGAATGGGATAATAGGGACTTCCAAACCCTCATTTATGACATGAACTTGGTGGATATTGAACCTAAGACTGACAAGCACACTTGGAATAAAAATAGGAGAGGGGCCCACCAAGTGGATTCTTGACTAGAACGATTTTTTATGTCGAAAAATATAATCAAATAGGGGACCCGTTTTTAATCCTTTATCCTCCCCAGAGTGGGATAGGACCATTGGCCCTTCATTCTATAGGTGGGTATCACCAAAATGATTAAGAATAACCCCTTCTAATTTGAAAATGTTTGGTTAGAATACCCTTAGTTTATGGATCAACTCTTGAAATGGTGGAAGGAGGACACATAAAACAAAGGATCAAATATGTATCAACTACAACAAAGGCTCAAGTTTGTAAAAGGAAAACTAAAAGAACCTGGAATAAAGATATCTTTGGTAACATCCTCGAGGCGAGGAAAAACCTTGAGGCTTAGCTGGAATATATTCAACTCACATCCATTAACCAAGTTTATTCTGAAGCACTGCTTTGAGAAGAATCATCTATCTACTCATAATTGAACCAAAGATTGTATCAAAAGGAAGTCCTTTGGAAACAAAAATACAGAGCTAAATGGATCAAGGAGGAAGAAATACATACCAAATTCTTCCATGCATCCATGATTCAACACTAGCGACAAAATAATATATCCCATATTCTCAACAAGAAAACAAACTTCTCATAAATAATCAAGATGTAGAAGCGAAATTAACCTCTTTTTATCCAAATCTACTCTTTGAAACCTCAATCAACGAAGAAGAATCCATCAACGATATAGTATCCAACATCCCTCCTATGGTCTCTCCAGCTCAAAATGGTAGTTTTATTTGGCCAATATCTATGGAATAATTTGAATCAACAATAATGTGCATTCTTAATGGCTTCACCACCAACTCTTATCATCACTATTGGAAATTCCTCCAACACGATATCTAGGAAGCGATGGAGGAATCAGGACAGTGTCTATATGTGTTATTAGTCTTCAGCTCCACCTTTCTAAATCTTATTGCAAAATATACCCAAGATAATAATCTGAATAATTTTTGACCCATCTCTCTTTGCAATGCAATTTTTCAATTTATATCTAAGGTTATTTCCAATCGCCTCAAACCCATTTTACCCAGCTCATCTTTCTAGAACAATCTAGCTATGTGGAAAGGTTGCAAATCCTTGATGGAATCATATTGGCTCATGAAACTCTCCACACCCTTAGATACTCCAAATCTCTAAGGATTCTAATTAAACTTGATCTTCCTAAATCGTTTGACAAAATCTATTGGCGTTTCATGTATCGATCCTTACTAGCCTTCGAATTTTCCCCTTGATGGAATAACTAGGTCATGGATCTAGTTTCCTATGCCTTTTATTTATTATGGTAAATGTATACCCCTCTATCATGTTCTCCTTTTCCCATGGGATCCATCGAGGGGGGAATTTATCCCTTTATTTTCATTCTCATGATGGAAGGTCTTGGTCAAACCCTACATGATGCCATCCATAAAAAGAATCTCAAAGGATTGCACCCAACCAATGATGACTTAGTCACCTCCCACCTTCAGGTCATGTATGGTCTTCACTCAAAAAACAATGTGTCCTCAACTCTCTTATCCATCTCTTTTCACCAGCCTCGGGTATGATCCTCAATTTGGACAAATCATATATTTTCTTCTTTAACACATCCTTTCATCTCCAAAGTTGTATTTGTAACATTATAAAATTCAAACATAGACCCATCCCATACAAATACTTGGGATCACCCCCCATTTCTCTTGCGCCCCAATTCCTCTTGCGCCCCCCTTCTTGCCAAAATGGAAAACCACCTTTCTAACTGGACTTTTTGAAATTTAAACCTAGCAGGCCATCTAACCTTACTCAAAGCCATGGTTAGAAGTGTGTTGAATTACCTCCTTTTATTTATTGTTGCTCCAAATTTTTTTCTCAAGACCCTCATAAATATTCAATGCTCCTTCATTTGGGGAGGATAAAAATTTATCAAAAAGTGGGCCCCCGTTACCTAGTTGAAAGTATGCCTCTTGAAATATAAAGGAGGTCTTAGAATGATATATCTAGAGATAGAAAGTAATTCCCTTGGAGATAAAACTTGTTGGCATTGGCTACACATCCTTTTCTCACTTTAGGGGCAAGTGTGAATGCAAAAATTTCCTCATACATCTCAATAAAATATCTAAATTGATTGTAGGGATCATCTTCGAGATATCTTGTACAAAATATTTCCTAGCACAACAAACATCACATTCAAGATTACACTTTTTGGGAAATAAGAAATGACTAGTCTTTGCCATTATAAGAGGATGCATGGAAACAATCTCCAAAACTCTGTCACTATCCCCAAATTCAAGAATTCCAGGAGCTATTTTGGAATGAGAAATTATATGTGTCTAATATCTAGTACAACCCATATTACTCCAATGCTTGGAGAAAGTGGATTCTCCAAAATCATTAGCCAGACCCTCAACAAAAATTTCCATGGAACTCCTTCTAAGAGGATATGCAATCTAGAAAAATATGTTTAAATAATGAACCAAACATCTTGTGTTGGGGTTACAAAAGTGTAAGCATAATCTCCCTCAAATAGGAATATAATATATTAACTGAAAACCTAGTGGAGCATGAAGATAGAACATGGCATAAAAATGGAACCAAAAACTAAGACCAAAAGTCTCTACTTTTATATGGGTAGTGGATTGGAGGAAACCTCTTAAATTGGAACACCTTTGAAGAAGGGGATTTGAAGGGCCCTCCAAATGTTTCCTTTCTAATGAGACAAGAATACCTAGAACATATTATCAATCACCGTCAACTTACCTCTACCCTTTGGGACTATGGAGGCACTAGCTTTAGGTAGCTAAACTGCAACTGACAAAGCATCTAATACACAAATACCAATTGGTGACCCACACCCTTCTCCAATAGCATTGAAAATAGAGCTTGGAAAACAATTTCAGGATTTCTCATATGGGAATCCTAGAGGGAACATAACCTCAAATTGTTTTAGAACAAGAGTTGCAACAAAAGCCATGTTTGGGATCCGTGAGATGTAGAACAATTGGTGGCAGGGTATGGTTAAGACGCCCCCTAAGCTGGAAGGTCATCGGTTCTAATCCCGTCGGATACCAAAAATCCAACCATGTTAAGGGTTGGTGTAGTCCAGGCCGGGTACGATCCCCGAGTGATTTTGACGACTTAGATGCCCCTGGTTCATGGCCACTCAGCCAATGGCAACCCTGATAGTCAAGGGGGTTCCACCACTTAGCCAACAACAAAAAAAAACAAAAGCCATGTTTGGGATAAAATCCAAGTGATCCAAATTTTAGGGGGCATATAGTCTAAATTTGGATGTACAAGTCATAAAATCATTAAATGGAGAGGAAAAATTCTCCAATATATCATGAAAGCATTAAATGGATAGGACACCCTCTCCCATCCATGGTATTTGGTAGCCCATGGTTTTGTTCCATGGTATGGATTCAAGGCACATTGTAATAATATTATATAAAGGCTTTATTTCTTCTCAATAAATCAAGCTATTATTTTTGGAAACCTACCTTTATCTTAATCTATTGAGATATTATTGGGTTATTGGTTATGAGTTCCTTTCTTAGTATAGTCAGAGAGGTGAGGCTGAAAGAACCCTCTTCGAGCCTCACCTCTCCATGTGGCATATTTACTCTATGTTTCTCTGTCTAGGATTTTCATAGCCCAGATCTCATTGTTGTGGATTTATCATAGCTGGTCCATTTTTCACTTCATATCTAAGGCTATCTCCTCTCCTCCTATCTCAGCATTCAAATATTCTGGTTCTCATCCCCCAAGATCTAAATCACCAATCCAACATCAAGGAAATGGTTATGGAGAAAATATGGACTAGTGAGGACTAGAAATCCAAACCTAATGAAAGGATGATCCTGCAATAATGGAGTTTTACCTCCCCTTCTTCTCAAACTTCATTATCCCACCCCCTACCATGAATCTCAAAACCTTATATCTAGTCACCTACACAATAGTGATACATTAAATAAAATTTTGATAGGGCCAACAAAGGCAATCCATGAAATGCAAGATTTTCAAGGGTAACATCATCCTCATTTATGCAGGACCATTGGGAAAATATACCAACAATGCAGTTGAGCTAGAGTCCATGGATCAAAGAATCTTTATAGATAACCCATAAGGTTATTCCAAGCTAATATTGGAGGGAGACTCCCACGTTATTGTTGGGTTTAATTATGTCTAATTTAATCCACCTATTCTTTAATTATCAACTGGGGCTGGTAAGCTTAGAGTTGACACAAAATATATGCGAAGGTAGAGGGTGCCGTGTAAATATTTTTAAAAACAAAAGATCGAAAGATCTTTCAAAATGAAAAACTGAGTCAAACTCCTAAAAATGAAATTATTAAAGTAATTGAACTGAGACAGAATAATAAACTAAATAATTGATAATAAACTTTAAACTGAAATACAATCAACAATTAACTATTCAAATGGGTAACTAGGGTACAAGGAAAACTTAACGTATAAGCAACTAGAAAACTTAATAAGAGAAGCAAGCATAAAACTTAATAAATAAATATCTTTAGGTTATATCCTATAAGTTCGTTCAACAATAATACAACATAAAAGAGACAACCTAAAACATACTAAGAATAACACTAAATCTCACATGCAAACAAATAAATCAATTCAAAAGTGTGAGGACCCTGCAACAAACAAGTAATCAAAATACACGATATAGCAGCAGAACTCAAAATCACTTTTATATTAATCGCAGGCCACTTCGAGGGGGAAACCTCCTTTGAGCAAGCTCAATACAAAATAACTTCACGGTGTTTTCCTTGGCCTCAACACACACTTATATACTCAAAATAGGCGCCAATACTATGGGTCAAAACCATGGGCCAATATAAACTATGGATCAACAAATACTATAGGCGGCTTACAAAGCATATGCGTCCAACAACAATAACACAAAATATGGATCAATAATTACTATGGGATGACTTACAAAGCATATGCGTCCAACACAATATACTAACACGGTAAAGAGAAGGATTGACATGGGTTCCTAACATCCCCTCCCCCTTAGAAAAAGCTTTGTCCTCAAAGCTTTAGATGTGGAAATTGTCACTGAATCTAAAGGGGTGGTTCCCACGTAGCATCCTCGGGCTGCATTCCGTGCCATTGAATTAAGACCTCTGTGATAGAGCGAGAGCGAAGCTGACGAGTGCGTGTATTGAGGACAGCCTCCGGCTCCAAAAAGATGGATCCTTCATTATCCAGTTCTGGTAAAATAGTTTGGCCTTTGATGTTGATGCCAAGAAATTCTTCAGATAAGAGACATGAAATACTGGATGAATGCGGGAAGAAGGTGGAAGTTCCAATTTATAAGAAACAGACCCAATCTTCTAAAGAATCCTATATGGCCCATAGAAATTTGGAGCGAGCTTATGAGGCCCTTTGAGTTTTATTGAGGATTGCTTGTAAGGCTAGAGACAAAGAAAAACCATATCACCGGCTTCAAAAGTGCGCTCAGAACGGTGCTGATCAGCTTGTTGCTTCATGCGATTTCTTGCCATGTGAAGGTTTTCGCGCAAAATACGAAGAACCTCATCGCGGTTTCAAAGGACCGCGTCAACTTCCTGAAATGGAGAACTGCTGGGGGTGTAAGGAAGAATAACTGGCGGTGCCTGACCATAAACTGCTTCATATGGAGTCATTTTAGAGGCAGTGTGGTAAGAGGTATTGTACCACCATTCAGCGAGAGGGAGCCACATTGCCCACTGATGTTGTTGCTCAGAGGAGAAGCAACGAAGATAAGTTTCCAAGCATTTAATGATAATTTCAGTATGACCATCCGTTTGGGGGTGATAACCTGAACTCATCTTCAGTTTGGTGCCCATGTGGTGAAAGAGTTCTGTCCAAAAATGACTGGTGAAAGTCGCATCACGATCCGAGACAATGGAAGAAGGCATTCCATGAAGACGAAAGATCTGGTCCAGGAAAATTTGAGCAACGGAAGAGGCTGTATAGGGATGGATGAGAGCACAAAAATGACTATATTTGGAGAGGCGATCAACCACAACCAAAATCACAGTCTTCTCTCCAGATTTAGGGAGCCCTTCAATGAAATCCATAGAAATATCTGTCCATATCCGGGTAGGTATGGGCAAGGGCTCGAGCAGTCCCGGAAGGGGTGTTGTTTCACCCTTATTGCATTGGTAGGTATCAAATTCAGCCAGCATCTGTTGAATTTTACTTTTCATGCCCTGCCAAAAGAAGTTGCTCCGTGCCCATTCATATGTTTTGAGAAAACAAGAGTGCCCAGCTGACGGAGAAGCATGGAGTTCATAGAAGATAGCTTGTTGAAGAGCTGTGTTCTGGGGAAGCACCAGACGACCCTTGTATCTCAGTGAAGCACCATCCCAAGAGTAATGTGGGACAACAGAAGGGTTGTTGTCCAAGCATTGGATGATGTGAGATAATGAAGAGTCATTGACATAACCCTGTTGAACCGATTGCAACCAATTTGGAACAGGCATAGAAATAGCGGAAAGAGAACCTTGGGCATCAATTGTGTGAGAAAGGGCATCTGCCACAATATTGTCCTTACCCTTCTTATAAGTGATCTCATAGTCATAACCCATGATTTTGCTAACCCATTTCTGTTGTGCGGGGGAGGATACCCACTGTTCTAGGAAATATTTCAGACTTTGGTGATTAGTCTTGATGCAGAAATGATTCCCTAGGAGGTAGGGTCAAGACTTTTGTACTGCATGCAAAATAGCCATCATGTCCTTCTCATATGTAGAGGCAGCTAAATTCTTATCGAAAAGGGCTTTGCTGGTGAATGCAATGGGGTGTTCATCTTGAAGGAGAACAGCACCAAGTCCATTGCTGCAAGCATCACTCTCAATAGTGAAGGGCTTGGAAAAATCGGGCATAGCTAGAATAGGTGTAGTACACATAGCTTGTTTCAGCTTGTCAAATGCACACTCAGTAACATGTGTCCATGTAAAAGGAGTAGTGGGGGCCGTCGATGGTTGCATTTGAATGGAATGGAGCTAAGCGATGACACCATGGGAAATCTTCTTAAGGAGTTTTTCCATGCGATGTGAACTGATGATGCTGAGAGACCTTGGTTGTAATCCTTTCAATGTGTGTTTGTGTCCATCGAGGAAGAACTGCATCCAAAGTTCAGCAAAATCCCATAATATGGGGCCAAGTGTGCACAGCCATTGAGCACCCAAAACCACATCACATCCGCCTAAGGTCAAGGCAAACATGTCAGAGCGGAGGTTATAATCTGCCATAGAGAGACACACATTACGAAACTTCCCTTTGCAAGGTAAGGTGCCCCCATTGGCAACCATGACTTCAAAGTTGGAGCAAGGATGTATAAAACAATCAGCTTGTTTGGCGATCCGAGGGTCAATGAAATTATGAGTGCTACCAGAATCAATGAGTATTGTAAGAGGAAGCTTCTTGAAGTAACCACGTACCCACATTGTTTGGGGGGCAGTGACTCCAGCTAAAGCATGAAGGGATATCTCGGGCTGGTCGTCCTGAGATGGAGGGTTAGTAGGCGGCTCCTGAGTGTCAACTGGAGCATCCATTGTATCGGAAGCTTCTTCACCAATTTTAGAGGCAGGTGGAGAATCCACATCCAGGAGATAGAGCTTTTGTTGAACACATCAATGTCCCCGACTGAATTTCTCATCACAATTATAAAAAAGCCCTTTTTCTCTGCGTGCCTGCATCTCTATTTCAGACAATTGCTTGATTAGAGGTGAGCGAGGAGCTGGCGGAATGGGAGGTCGTTGAGAACCCATATTTCAGAAGGGAACAAAAGAGGATTTGGAGCACTGTTGGACCACCATCTTGTCTTATTCCAACTTAGCCAACCCCAGGGCTTCCATCATTGTGTTGGGACCGAACATTTTGACCTCAGAGCGAATTGCATCCTTTAGACCACTGATAAAACAAATCCGGTAGAAGTCATCAGGTAATCCTTCAGTGTGATTAGCTAGTTTCTCTAATTCAGTTTGATACTCTTTCACAGTGCCAATTTGGCGAAGTTTAGTGAGAGCTCCTGTGAAGTCATCAAAATCACTAGGACCAAATCGTTGCAAAAGGAGCTGGCAAAAATCAGCCCATTTTGGCTCTTCATGAGCCTTTATGTACCAATGATACCATTGAAGAGCTTCCTGTTCCAAATGAAAGGAGGCAAGTGGAACTTGGTGGACATCAAAAGTATTATGAAGACTGAAATATTGTTCTGCACGATAGATCCATCCAGTCGGGTCAGTACCATTGAAGCGAGGAAAATCTAGCTTCGGACCGCGAAAATTGCTGGAAGAAGAGAACCCATTGTTTGATGAAGACTCGGACTGTCGTCTGGTGTTCATAGCTGAATGCTCAAGATGGAGACCGAGAAATTTTTCATCCAGTTCCTGGAGTTTGGCTTGGATGGCTGCAAGTGATTCCTCCATGGTTTTTGCTCATGTGCGGGTGACAACCATGACCAGGAGTTTTTTTTTTGGGGGAAGTGGATAGAAAAACAAAAACAGAAACTGTTTCAGTAGAGGAAAATATGGATTTGGGAAAACATCGGAAGGGTAATTTGGGTTTGAGTAAGTTTTGGACACTGTCGAAAGGACAGGGAAGCAAAAAATGGGGATTTTAGGAGCGAGGTGAAAGAATGAGAAAATTTGGTAGAGAGGGACAAAGAAGCAGAATGAGGAAAGGAATACGGTGGCAAAATTTGAAGGCATTTGGGTGAAAATCGAAGGAGTTATCGCAAACCCTAAAAATAGACAAATGTGGGATTTTAGGTTTTGGGAAGTGGAATTAGGGATAGGGTCTTCAGGAATGAAATATGCAGAATGGAATTGCAGAGGTGTCAGTGAAGTTTCAGGGAAAACAGAGTTGAAACCAAGGAGATATGGCCGAAAGAGATCTGCAACGGCGCAAAAGTGATCGAAAACAGTGGAATCTACAACAGCGTGGAAGTGATCGGCAACAAATGGATCTGCAATGGCACTGAACTGACCGACAATAGTTCTGGACAGAGGAAATCTACGATTGTACAACTGAAAATAGATATGGACCCCAGGTATGTGCAGCTTCCTATCGGTTCAAGGGATTCACTTGGCCACCAATGCTGTCTGACGGCTTGCGTATTGGGGCAGTACCCCTCACTCCACGGCTCAGGTAAAACTGATAACCGCTTGGCCACAAACGATAGCTCTTGGTTTACGTCACGGGTGGGAACTAGTCAATCAGGTAGGGGTCGTTGCCCTTTTCGCTGGCAGGTCCTCTCAATGGGCCAGCTACTTCGGGGTTCCTGTGGTACTCCTCACAATGAGTTTTAGGGCTTATACCCAAGTACTTCCCACAGTTAAGCGGATAGGGATTATTCCTAGATCCGAACCTGCAACAGAAGCGACAAAAAAATTTGGGCAGAAATTTCACCCAACGAGCCCAAGAAAGCGCTCTGATACCAGATGTGAGGACCCTGCACCAAACAAGTAATCAAAATACACGATATAGCAGTAGAACTCAAAATCACTTTTATATTAATCTCAGGCCACTTCGAGGGGGCAACCTCCTTTGAGCAAGCTCAATACAAAATAACTTCACGGTGTCTTCCTTGGCCTCAACACACACTTATATACTCAAAATAGGCGCCAATACTATGGGTCAAAACCATGGGCCAATATAAACTATGGATCAATAAATACTACAGGCGGCTTACAAAGCATATGTGCCCAACAACAATAACACAAACTATGGATCAACAATTACTATGGGACGACTTACAAAGCATATGCATCCAACACAATATACTAACACGGTAAAGAGAAGGATTGACATGGGTTCCTAACAAAAAGGAATAAACAAAAAACATACAACAATAAAACAGAATCAGAAACAAAACTTAAGAATAACTTAAACTACGTTCAAAGTAAAAAAAGTAAGGAAAATGATAAAACTTTAATAAATAATTTAAAACGACTAATATTTAACTTTAATGTTAAACAAAACTAGCATCTAAATATGACAGTCAAAACATAATTCAGACATCAACAAAACAAAACTAAAAGCAATCTTAAAACACATAGAAAACACTAAAAACAGAACTAAGGGTTGAATGACAGACTGAACTGTGGGTCTGAAAGGGGTGGCTGAATAACAAGCTGAATAGGCTGTCCGAATGATAGTCTACACAGTAAAAATAGTAAAAGCTAACCTAAATGAACTAATCTTCAGCTGAAGCCATGCAAATGTAATTCTAATGCATCAAAACAAGAAATAAATCTATTTAATAGCAAATTAACCTTGAACTAATTCATGAAAAAAAAGGAATCATTGCATATTAAACTAATAAATAAAATGGAAATTAACTTGCATAAATTCAAAATAGGAAAGGAAATAATAGAATTGAATCTATTCTAAATTCATGAAAGCAACTTATTCTAGATTCTTGAAAACAAAGACTGAAAGTAATGCTGGAAATGAAATAACTAGAAACAAAATGACTGAAAACAAATAACTGAAATCAAGCTATGCATGCATCTAACTAATTAACTTAGAAATAAAACTAAGTTAATGTATTACAAAAAATAAATAGAATAGCATTTACTATAATCTAATGGAAGCAAACTAGAATTAAACTAGACTAGCTAAAACAGAAAAGAAACTAAGCTAAATAAAGAAAATGAACCTCTAGTTGATGAGGGGTCCTCTCAGCAACCAAGGGTGATGCCTGAATAACTTCTACTTAAACGCAATCTTCAACAACAATGCATACAACTCTTTATTCAGATGATGGAACATAAATACAATGTTCAAGAGTAAATCACAATATGAACTCTTCTCTTAACTCTGCTAACGGACTGATTTTCTAGCTAACTTTATCTCTCTCACTAAGGCTGCTTTATATAATGATTTACAGAGATAAGCAAGTCGACCCTTTAGTGTTTGATTTCTCTCTAAATTTAGTCAACTATAATGGACATTTAATTAATCATAGGCCAACGCATAAGCATCTCCCTTCTTCAGCACGAGTCTGGTTCTTTTCACTGGACATCATACGCACAGGTTCCTTCTCCATCGTAGCAGGTCCTCAAATGTGGCACTTGAATTCTTCTTCAGTGTGCCTGTGGAATGGTGGTGAGCAAGGGCAGCGTACACGGTGGGTCTTCTAGAACGTAGTTCGTTCTATTATTTAAACGCGCGGACTAGTGGTAGTTTGGAATCAAGCAGAGGAGGCCACGAGCAATCCTTCTAGACTGAAGACGCTCCATCCTTTGAACGCATGGGAAGTGAATAGCTTGGTGTTAGGTGAAATCAATGCACCGACGATCCTTCTAGACTGATGATCATGCTATCACCTGGGCGCATGGACAACAAAATGGTTTGTAGACTGTTCCAATGTTTTAATGCTTGAAATCGGTTATCAACAGCGCGTGATCTGGTTAACGAGCTGGAAGGTGAGTTGCGTCATGAGATGGACAACGAGCTTGATATGCTGGGCGCAGATCTAGGGCAAATGAAATGTTTGTTCGCTAGTGCACGTTAGGATTGGAGTATACAGCAACACATTTCAACATCTGGAAAACCACCAGCAAGTTTCACGCAACGAGATGAATGACGAGTTGGACGCCGAGCTGGACATGCTGTGTGAAAAGTAGGCTGAATGCATTTTGCGTATTAACTTGGCCCAAAAATATTATAAAACCTACAAACAATTATACAAACCAATTAATACATCAAATGCATTTTTTTTTTTTTTTTTTAACAAAAACGGTTATGGGGTTTATTAATAATCAGCACTAAATTGCTGTATAAATGTACAATTCAGCATTCACCTTCTATCAGTCAATGACCTTCCGAGGAGTTAAGGAGGAATATCACTTTGACTAATCGAATTAACTAGTAATTCATTAGGTGCCACTCCGATAGCTTTATTGGCTGCCTTGTCCGCCAAGGCATTAAGATCTCTTAAAATATGATAGAATCTAATATTTCGGAACAGCTTGGAAATGGACCTGATTCTTCTTATCAATCCAGCAATCCTGTTATTATCGGTATTTCTTCCTCCATTCATTGCCTGAATGATAATCCTGGAGTCCCCAAAAACCAGGACTTCTTCAACCTTTGTAACCAGCAATTGCTTTAGTCCTTGCCATAGCCCATAAGCCTCCACTATATTATTAGTCTCATAACCAATATTCCAGCTATACTCCACCACGACTTCCCCAACAGCGTTGGTGATGACTCCACCTCCTCCAGCCTTCCCTGGGTTCCCT
>LPNX010243663.1:268966-291772 GCA_001517045.1 Pseudotsuga menziesii
AAGGTTAGTGACCCTGGTTTCATTGGTCCCTTCAACTTTTCTAGGGCCCTTCCCGGATTGGTGTTTGGTTTTAGATCTAGACACCTTCTGCCATCCCTCCGCCTTGTCCTGCTGGTTCTCAGGCTTTTTTGGGCAGTTGCGGATGAAGTGCCCGTACTCATGGCATCCTCTGCATTTGAAGGGCAGCTGTTCATAGTCAAGTTTCTGGAAATGGGACCAGCTCCCCACGATTAGTTTGATAGCTTCGGGCAATCCAGCTTCTAGATCGACCTCAACGCAGATTCGGGCACATGCGTATTGGTCTTTTGGGCTGGCCATATCTATGTAGTTACCTAGCGCAGCTCCTATGGCCTGGAGGGATTTAGGGTTCCAGCAATGCATGGGAAGATTGGGCAGCCTGACCCAGACTGGTACTGCTCTTGGCGTGTCAGCCTCTGGATCGAAATCCGGCGTCCACCTGTTGAGGTAAAGACCTTGCGGCCCCATGAAGTAGGGCCCATTTCTGAAGATCAGCTCTTTGTCATCCTTGGATTCGAAGTCGAAGAGAAAGAAACCTCGCCCGACAGAGTAGGAAGCAACATTGTTGGTGATGAGGGGTCTCCAGTTTCTTTGAACCCAGCTGTCCGTTGTTTTGGGCGAAGGCCATAGCCCCGTAAACTGACCGATCAAGGCTCGATCTGCCAGGGAAAGAGCGACCCGGATGGTTTCCTCTGGAGGAAGGGCAACCTCCGGCACATCTTCAAGCCTTTTGACAAATTTCGGGGGTTCAGATTTGCCGGATCTCTTGTTGTAAGAAGAGATTAATCGATCGAATTCATCCAATTGAGGGACCTGGAACGGATCTCGATCCTCACCGGGGATCGGAGTGCCCATCTTCAGCCCTCCAGCATTGCCAGAGCGGCCTCTGTCAACAGACCACTCAGACCACGTTCAGATCCAACACACAGAAACCTCACGAGATCAGATCTGTTCTCCAGATCGCTCCTCTTGCAGCCTGCTGCGTGCTCCCAGTCTTCAGATCGGGTCGCCCTAGTCAAATCGCTGCTCCAGCCCAAAGCCTGCTGCGTGATCAGAGCTCCAGCGAGAAAAAAACGTCTTGCAGAGCTTGTTGATTCCAATGCATTTTAATAATGTTATTTTTAATTAATAAAACCATAAAAAATGATAATAATAAAATAATTTTATATAAACCTTATAAACACTCATACCTGAGGTTGAATAATGATCCGCATGATATAAAATATACAAAAGGTAATAAAATATATGTTTAAATGAGTAATTTAACTGCCAAAAATGGTAACAAATCTAGGATCAACATTCCCCTAAACTGGAGAAATGCCAGGTCCCATTGAGCAAAAAGAAAGAAAAACAATTTAGGAAGAAGGCGAACTAGCAGATGCCTTCAACTTGGCAGATAAAGAAGGTAATTTAAACTTTACTCTTTTAACATGTAAAATAACATATCTTTCATGTCACACATTGTATGAAAATTAAAAATGACTTCATTGGGTTTTCAACAGTTCTCAGGTTCAAAATAATTTTATCATTTATAAGGTTTAAAATTAATTCAACCACGTCCAAAGTAAAACTTTGGGCAGGTTGAACATATAACATTAAAAAATAGATTGCATTTTAAATAACAAAAAGATTAATCATTTTCATTCATGAATGGGTAAGAGGATAGAATTATTAACAGTGAAATGGAAGTAAAAACTATTTGCCCAAAAACAAAATTTGGTTAGAAACTTTAATCATAAGTACTATAATATCACCATTTTTCTCAGATCGTTATTTGATATTTCATTTTCCTTCATTCGATTCTTCAATGGTAAGATCATATTGAATTTTGTTGTAAAATATGCTTCAATCTATAACCAAATTCCACTGTTTACATTCCTGAAAATACTTATCATTTGTTAGGGATAAATAGATTTGTCATAAAAAAGAAAATAATCTAATTTTTTTTACAAGTCAAATCCATCTTCTCCCAAACCAAAGAGATGGTGTGTCCTCAATCCATACAGAGAGAATAAATGATTGTTCCAAAAAAGTAGAAAGAATGCTAGCATGCTGTTAATTTGTTTTAAGGAAAACTAACTAGTAAATGGAAATGGTTCAGAAATATATATTCATGAAAAATAAAACAATGCTTAGAAAAGACCATGTAAATGAGAATAATATAATTAAAAGAATGCCATAGGGAAAAAATAGCCATCCATGCCTCATTGTAAAGATATCCTGTCATTGTCAAGTATTTCAAGTGTACCCCGGAGTGTGTGAGATTTATAGCCATGGGTCCCATTTCTAAGATAATGATATCTTAGGTATATGCAGAATTAGACGGTTGGGGCAAAGTCAACTTAGAGCAATCCTCAAATGACATTATAAACAATTGGCCATGACATAATTTTTTTGAAAAACATTTCATATATTATCACTATTTTATGAACTATGTGTATAGTGGTGTATTAACTAGATCTCATTTACTAGGTATTGCCCTGCTGCCAGCAGTCCTGTTCAGTACCCCGATGGGTTTATCTTGGTACCATGCAAGCATAGCCCCCCTGCTAGCAAGCCTGTTCAGTACCCCGATAGGTTTACTTTCATTTATCGAGCTTCCTGTTGTAAGGTTTTTACTTAGCATGGACCCGCTGCCAACAGGCTTGTTCAGTACCCCGGTGGGTTTTTCTTGTATAATGATATTAAATATGTGGAATTTGATTGGTACTAGAGTGTGTTAAATCCTGCTAAACACATAATTCAATTTTTTCAAAATAAAGTTATAAGTTATTTCAGAATGGCCAGACTCATAAAACATGTCAAAAGAGAATAACTGAAAGTTGTTCTTTAACCTAATAGTCCTTTTTCTTTATAAAGTAAAGTAATGTTCCCCACAGATAAAAATTCCACTTACTTTCGAGTTATCACCAAAATACTCAAGAGACAAGTTTTGATAACAGTTATAGGATGAACTAGTAATCCATAGGTAAAAAATAAGGATGTGAAAAGTATGATAATAAAAGTGGGTCTTATCGAGCAACTGTTGAAAAGAATAAATAAAAAATATACATGTCTAAATCAAGATACCAAAAACTATATGATTCATAGAAAAAATGGTGAAGTATGATATATAAAGTATTGATATAAAAATTTATCAGTATAAGCTGTAAATATCGAAAGTACCCTAAAAAGATTAAAATACCTGATGAATATTTAGCATACTTTCCTTGTCCAAGTAATATGCCGTTAGCTGCTCATAGAGATAATATACTTGTAATCAAACTGCAAAACCAATTGTTAGATGATTCAATTTATTCATAAAGACATAAAAGAAAAAGAGTCCTGTGTGAACAACCTGTTAGAAACGACTCTTATTTATTCAAAGAAACAAGCACATATTTACATATATACAAGTGATAATAACCCAAAATACTTTTCAAGGATCAGGAGGAGGAGGAATAGTTTCCCCTTCAACTAATTCCATTTCATTTTGCTGCAAAACATTTTGTATGAAATCCTGGTTAGATGTCTGTTGATGATAGAGCCTAAGTCTATGTCCATTTACTACAAAGGAAATTTCTGAGCCATCAATTGTTTTAATTTTTGCTGATCCATTGTCAAAATCTGTAACTACTTCGTATGGACCCATCCAACGGGTAGTTAATTTTCCTTTAAAATTTTTAAACCATGAATCAAATAGTAGTGCACAATCTCCAGTATTAAACTACTTTTGCTTAATAAATTTATCATGCCATGTTTTTCGTTGATTCTGTATTAACATCATTCTTTGAAGTGCATCTTGTCTAATTTCATCTAACTCATTAATCTGTAATATTCGTTGTTTCTGTGCTTCATCCAAATTCATGCCTAATTTTGCTACCATACGAAAGGTTTTAACTTGAAATTCGATAGGTAAAAGGACTTGTTTTCCATACACTAACTCATAGGGGGTATGTCTGGTAGTGTTTCTCCATGTTATCCTATAGGCCCATAAAGCCTCAGGGAGTCTATCTACCCAATCCTTATGGTGTAAGTGAATGGTATTAGTTAAAATGGATTCTAATACTTTATTAGTTGATTCTACCTGACCATTAGCCTGAGGGTGGTAAGGTGAAGATTTGCAATGTCGAATACCATATTTCGTAGTAAGTTCTTTCATTAATTTAGAAGTAAATTGAGTACCTTGATCTGTGACAATTTCTCTAGGTACACCAAACCGGGTGAATATTTCTTCATATATAAACTCTACCATCGATTTCTCTGTGGCTCTAAATAAAGATTTGGCTTCTACCCACTTGGTGACATAGTCCGTACAAACTAGGATATATTTCTTTTTACGAGACATGGGAGAAATTGGTCCTACAAAATCAAGAGCCCATTTCTCGAAAGGTTTAATCATAACATGGGGTTGTAAAGGAATTTGATCAGATGATGTAGGCCTACCCATTCTTTGGCAACTATCGCATCCTTTAACATATTTGGTAGCATCCTTAAAAATGCTTGGCCAATAATAACCAAAATGTAATACTTTGTATGTTGTCCTCTTATAAGAAAAATGTCCTCCATATGGTCCATCATGGCATGCATGGAGGATGTATGTCATTTCATCCTCCCACACACATCGTCAAATAATAATATTGGGACCAGTGTGGAAGGGATCGTTATCAACCCAATAATAATTATAAATCTAAACTATAATATGACGCATGTGGAGACAAATGGTTTATAATTTCCCCAGTTGCTAGATAATTGAAAATATCTACAAACCAAGGGGTTTGAACAGATACAGAAAATAGAAGTTCATCAGGAAAAGTGTCATCAACTGGCTTAGTACTGTCTTCATGTTGAATACGGGAAAGGAAATCTGCTACGAGATTTTCTTTACTAGGTTGATCAATGACGATAATGTTAAATTCTTGCAATAAAAGAAGCCACTGGGTCACCCTGCCGTTGGTGATTGGTTTATTCATTAGAAATATAATGGAGGAGTGATCAATATGCACAAAAATTCATAACTTGTGATATAATGACGAAATTTATTAATAGAATAAACTACTTCCAAAAATTCTTTTTCAGTAACAGTATAATTTAATTCGGCAGGGGTCAGATTTTTGTTAATAAAATAGATGGCATAAGGTGCTTGTCCTTCTTTTTGGCCGAGGACTCCTCCTATGGCCATATTAGAGGCATCGGTAGATATGTGAATAGGAAGGGACCAATCAGGACCCCTAAGTATTGGTGCCACTGATAGTTTAGATTTTAGGATTTCAAAAGCGTTTTGACAAGATTTTTTCCACCGGAATTCTGAGTCCTTTGTAAGTAACTTAAACATTGGTGCAGCTATCTTTGTGAAATTTTCAATAAAACAACGGTAATAGACTACATGACCAAGGAAGCTTCTTACCTCTTTCTAAGTTTTGGGAGAGGGAAGGCCAACAATTACTTCGATCTTCGCAGGGTCTACCTTAATTCCTTGGGAAAAAACATGGTGTCCCAAAACTATATCTTCTATTAGTAACATTTTACATTTTTTGTGATTGAGAGATAAATTCATTTCTTGACATTGGATCAAGACCTTCTCAATATTCTCAAGGGATTATTGAAAAGTATTACCATAGGCCGTAAATTCATCCATGTATACCTTCACACAGTGATGTATAAGATCGGAAAATATTCCTAAGACTGCCCACTGGAAAGTGGCAGGTGCATTACATAAGCCAAATGGAAAAAATCGATAAGCATATGTTCCCCAAGGGCATGTAAAAGTGGTTTTGTCTTGATCTTCAGGTGCTATTAAAATTTGGTTGTAACCACTATACCCATCAAGAAAGGAAAAATATGGTTTACCTAATAGAGTATCTAATACTTGATCGATAAAAGGTAAAGGAAAGTAGTCTTTAAGTGTTTTTTTGTTTAATTCTCTAAAATCAACACAAATATGCCATTTCCCTATAACTTTCTTCGGAACTACTACTAGAGGAGATACCCTTTTACTGTGGGAAATAGGATAGATAAAACTAGTAGTGAGGAGTTTTTGTAATTCTTCTTTTACTATATCCTTTAGAGCAGGATTCATCCTCCTTTGAGGATTCCTTATAGGTGACATGCTTGGATCCATATAAATATGGTGAATACAGGTATCGGGGTGTATACCCTTCATATTGGTGTATTCCCATAAAAATGCTCCAGCTTGTTTCTTAAGAACTTAAAGTAGCTGTGCTTGTTGGTTTTCACTTAACTCTACGTTTATATGTAGAAATTTCTCAGGACCAACCTCACAAGGTATGGTATATGGTTTTGTATGCTCTTCAATTGTGAAGACACAAGGTGTTTCTGTAAACATTAAGAGAGCCACATTCTCTTGAAACTCATCTCCAAAAATCTGATCGAGTTGAGAAAAGCACTGAGGGAAATATGTACAGGTTGTCGAAGAAACAAACTAATTTAATACATTCTCAATGGTCTACTCCTGAAGTGACAAGGAAAAATCACTAGGAAGGGAGAGATCATCAAAGTATTCATCCCCATAAGAACAATTTAACCACCTTGAATTTTCAATTATTGGTTGTGCTGGGGGTATAAAATAAGTCTTTGTGTAGACAACCCATTGGAAATAGTCATATCTCCATCCCTACACCCTATAAAAGCATTTGCAGTAGCTAACCATGGTCTTCCCAAGATAATAGGATGTCCTTTAGAAGGATCCTTTGATTCTACGACCATAAAGTTGACAGGGTATTCCCATGAATCTACTGATACAACAATGTCATCCAAAACTCGAGCGGGTTTTACCGTAGTGTGTTCTATTAGTTCTAGGATGGAAGGAGTAGGTCGGAGGAATTGTGCTAACTGTAAAACTTCTAAAACTGCGGTGGTCATCATGTTAATAGTGGATCCTAAATTGATTAATGTATTCTCTATGGCGGTGTTGTTTATAATTACAGTCACTGCTGGGGCCCCTAGATTTGTATATTTTGCAATCCTGGACTGACCTGTCATACATTCAAACTTTTCTCCTATAACATGAATTGTAAGAGGGTCCTTTTGCTTCTTTCCTGGACGTTCAATACATAGCTCCTTTATTACCTTACTATAGATTGGTATGTCTTTGATAGCTTGTAATAGAGGGATTTTAATACAAATATTCTTTAATTTATTCAAAATGTTATACTCCGGATGAACCACAGGTCTTTCTATTATTAATCTTTCTGGAAATGGAGGAATTATTTGCTCCTAAATAGTTTCTTGTGGAGGATGGGTGTGTACTGGAACCTTTGGAATGTTCACATCCTCCAAAATAGCATCATTCATGGGTTCACTTGAATATTCTTCTTCGTTTGGTTCCTAAATGATGACTGATGACTTGAGTTTATTATTCACAACTCTTCCTGATCGTAATTGAATTTCATGTACAGGTACAGTCGAAATAAGGTATGAAGGAAGAGTTTGCAACTCAATGCTGTTAAGAGCTTGAGTTGGTTTATTATTAGGGTTAGGTATCAGTTGTGCAGGTAATAATGTCGACCGAGGAGGATTTTCATTTTGAAAGTGATGATGTTGTTGTGTGATAAAAGGAACTGGAGGTACAAATCCAGATGGTATTTGCTGGAAATTTGTTTGATTCTGAGGATAAGGATGATTAGGTGCAGGAACATATGGTGGATGAATATATGGTTGTCCTCTCCATCCTTGTGACCAATATTGCTATTGTGGAAATTGAGGAGGAGGATACTGAGGTGGCCAATTCTGCCAACTTGAATTGTTCCATTGTTGAGGTGGTTGATACAGAGGATAATAGAGTGGATATTGTGGTGGAAAGTTTGGATATGTTGGTTGGTCTCTAGGTTGCCAAGGAGGCCTCCTAGATGTTTCGGCTACATCCCCACTCTTATATATGGCTTGCAATCCAGAAAAGGATGGGCAATTATCTGCTGGATGATCTTCTGTACAGATGTGACATACGGAGATGTTGTTTAATGGGCATTCCCTTTGGGGATGTTTAGTTCTACATCTTGAAAAAAATATACTCATTTCTTCTCGTTCTTCATCATGCCTCTTCTTTGCTTGTAAATCATCTAGTTGGGAACCCATTGCTCCTAAGATATTAGTCTTAAAATTCTCCAATAGGTTTCCTAACTCTACTCTTGTAACTCCTCTTGAACTATGAACATTTCCTCTTATATTTATACTAAAAGGTTCTTGAAAAAATTTCACAACTTTCCCCCTACTCCTAGAATAATTTTTACACATCTCACCGATCTATGCAAAAGTTTTATGAGAAATATCACCAGTTGCCATGAGATTAAGACTTTCTAGCAAGTCCTCAGAGATCCCCTTAAGGAAAAATGTATGTACTCCATCTTCTCAAAGGTCATTATATTTAGACTTATGTAATTTATAAATGAACCTTTTGAGATAATCCTCCAGGCTCTCATCTTCAAGTTGTTGTATCTTGAATATATCATGTCAATAGTCTTTAGGTTTGCAATATTCTTGATATTTTCGCAAGAATGAGGTTTTCATATCATTCCAAGTCTTGATAGTGGATTCTCATAATCCCATGAACCATCTCAAGGTGGAATCCTTGAGTGTAGCGGGAAATAGTTTTAGTTTGTGAGCGTCTTGTAGATAATTGTAACTCCTACAAAGGATATCAAACTCGAATAGGAATGTGTCCGGGTCCTCATTGCTTTTTCCATATAAAGTAGGTAAGGAGGAAAGAGGGATGTTTTTCATAGTTACATCCTGCATTGTATCTAAGATAGGGAACCCAAAGTTAGCCTCAGTTCGATTTTCCCTTTCTCCTTCTTCATTCCTGACTTCATCATGATCTTCGTTTTCTCCCCGTCTCTCCATATAAGCTAGATTCTTAACGTAAATATACCTAGGAGGCTCCTTTCGAGGTGATAATGGGGTGTCCCAACGTTCTTTTTCGCGAGAGATCTTCCTCTGATCAACCGTGTTTTTATTAAATCCTAGAGGGATAGTAGGTTCTACTGTAGAAGTTTCAATTTGAGAAATAATTGGATCTACTGAGTTTCCAAAGAGAGCTTTTACTTGAGCAGGATCAACAAAGTCAACAAAATTCGGATCTCCTACTAGTGAAAAATTTGTGTTAATTGGATTTGAAACTAGTGGAAGGCTAGGGGTTTCTAATCGCTCATACTCTTGAACTTCCTTAAGAACAGGGTCCTTGGAACCTTTTCCAAGGTTCCTTATCCTTCTATGGCTTCTCCAGTAAGATATTCTAAGGGAGTTTCTTTAAGTTTCAGGGTAGAACTACTTCCTATAGGAGTCTTTTTATACCTTTCTAGTGAGTTAGTAGTTGTGGAATTACGTCTCCTACGGTAGTTAGTAGAGACTTCAATAACTTTTTCAGTCTTGATAAATCTACCCCGAGGATCTCTAATTCTACTCATGAAAGAATTTTAAACTAAAGAAAACCTATGCTACTACTATTGCTGGATTTGGGGGGCACCTATTATAACAGATGCACAAGTTCTTACATCTCGTCTTACTGCTCCCCCGCTACCAACCTATTACTAAACTTCATAAAGAATTCTACTCTACCTTACATAACAAATCCTCGGCAACGGCGCCAAAAGTGTTGGGTGTAATTATGTCTATATTAATCCACTTATTCTTTAATTATCAACCGGGGTTGGTAAGATTAGAGTTGACATAAAATATATGCGAAGGTAGAGGGTGTCGTGTAAATATTTTAACAAACAAAAGATCGAAAGATCTTTCAAAATGAAAAGCTGAGTCAAACTCCTAAAAATGCAATTATTAAAGTAATTGAACTAAGACAGAATAATAAACTAAATAATTGATAATAAACTTTAAACTGAAGTACAATCAACAATTAACTATTCAAATGGGGAACTAGGGTATAAGGAAAACTTAACTTATAAGCAACTAGAAAACTTAATAAGAGAAGCAAGGAGAAAACTTAATAAAGAAATATATTTAGGTTCTATCCTATAAGTTCTTTCAACAATAACACAACATAAAAAAAGACAACCTAAAAACATACTAAGAATAACACTAAATCTCACATGCAAACAAATAAAACAATTCAAAAGGAATAAACACAAAAACCATACAACAATAAAATAGAATCAGAAACAAAACTCAAAAATAACATAAACTAAGTTCAAAGTAAAAGAAGTAAGGAAAATGATAAAACTTTAATAAATAATTTAAAATGACTAATCTTTAACTTTAATGTTAAACAAAACTAGCATCTAAATATGACAGTCAAAACATAATTCATACATCAACAAAACAAAACTAAAAACAATCTTAAAACACATAGAAAACACTAAAAACAGAACTAAAGGCTGAATGACAGACTGAACTGTGGGTCTAAAAGGGGTGGCTGAATAACACACTGAGCAGGCTGTCTGAATGACAGTCTACACAGTAAAAATAGTAAAAACTAACCTAAATGAACTAATCTTCAGCTGAAGCCATGCAGATGTAATTCTAATGCATCAGAATAGTAAAAAGACCTATTTAACAGCAAATTAACCTTGAACTAATTCATGAACAAAAGGAATCATTGCATATTAAACTAATAAATTAACTTGAAATTAACTTGCATAAATTCAAAACAGGAAATGAAATAACAGAATTGAATCTATTCTAAATTCTTGAAAGCAACTTATTCTAGATTCTTGGAAACAAAGACTGAAAGTAATGCTGGAAATGAAATAACTGGAAACAAAATGACTAAAAGCAAATAACTAAAAGAAATCTATGCGCACATCTAACTAATTAACTTCAAAATAAAACTAAGTTAATGTATTACAAAAAACAAATAGAATAGCATTTACTATAATCTAATGGAAGCAAACTATGCGCACATCTAACTAATTAACTTCAAAATAAAACTAAGTTAATGTATTACAAAAAACAAATAGAATAGCATTTACTATAATCTAATGGAAGCAAACTAGAAATTAAACTAGACTAGCTAAAACATAAAAGAAACTAAGCTAAACAAAGAAAATGAATCTCTGGTTGATGAGGGGCCCTCTCAGCAATCAGGGGTGATTCCTAGCTAACTTCTACTTAAACACAATCTTCAATAGCAATGCATACAACTCTTTATTCAGATGATGGAACAGAAATACAGTTTTCAAGAGTAAATCATAGCAGGAACTCTTCTCCTAACTCTGCTAACTAATTGATTTTCTAGCTAACTTCAGCTGTCTCACAAAGGCTGCTTTATATAATGATTTACAGAGATGAATAATTCAAACCTTTAGTGGTTGACTACTATCTAAATTTAGTCGACTATAATGGATATTTAATTAATCATAGGCCAACGCATAAGCATATCCCTTATTCAGCGCGATTCTGGTTCTTTTCACTGGATAGCATACGCACAGGTTCCTTCTCCATCGCAGCAGGTATTCAGATGTGGCGCATGACTCCTTCTTCATTGCGACTGTGGAATGGTGGTGAGCAAGGGCAGCATATGTGGCGGGTCTTCTAAAATGTAGGTCTTTCTATTCTTTAAACGCGCAGACTGGTGGTAGTTTGGAGTCAGGCAGAGGAGGCCACGAGCGATCCTTCTAGACTGAAGATGCTCCATCCTTTGAACACATGGGAAGTGAACAGCTTGTTGTTGGGAAAAATCAATGCACCGATGATCCTTCTAGACTGATGATCATGCTATCATTTGGGCGCATGGACAACAAAATGGTTTGTAGATTGTTCCAATGTTTTAATGCTTGAAATCGGTTATCAACAGCGCGTGATCTAGTTAACAAGATGGAAGGTGAGCTGCGTCGTGAGCTGGACACGCTGGGCACAGATCTAGGGAAAATGAAATGTCTATTTGCTGGCGCGCTTTAGGACTGGAGTATACAACAACACATTTCAACATCTGGCAAACCACCAGTGAGTTTCACGCAACGGGATGAATGACGAGCTGGACGCCGAGCTGGACATGCTGTGCGAAAAGCAAGCTGAATGCATTTTGCATATTAACTTGGCCCAAAAAGATTATAAAACCTGCAAACAATTATACAAACCAATTAATAAATCAAATGCATTTTAATAATGTTATTTTAAATTAATAAAACCATAAAAATGATAATAATAAAATAATTTTATATAAACCTTAAAACCACTCATACTGGAGGTTGAATAATGATCCGCGTGACATAAAATATACAAAAGATAATAAAATATATGTTTAAATGAGTAATTTAACTGCCAAAAATGGTAACAAATCTAGGATCAATAGTTATAATTTGTATTCTTCAACATCTCCTTAATGAATATTCTTCTAAAAATATCCCTCCCGCCTAGTGCTTAAAAACTTGAATTACATGGCTTTAAATGAGAATTATTAATGCGTAGGTCATAATTTCTCATCATGTCAGGTGTGACACTAACAAATTGGATGAAAATTAGTCAACATAGGAGTCACCATATCCTCATACATCCTCAACAACAGTTGGTCCTCCCTCTTGAATCCCATTCTCAAAGTAGAGTGTGAGGAACTCAGACATTGGGACATGATACCCCACGATAGGTTCATGTCCCTTGCAAGGCACACTTCTTAATTCTCACATGAGAGAAAAATTGGAGATCTTCCCTCCCACTATGGAATATTTCTCCTACAGTGCGCGAGGACTCAAGTGTTGGTCGGTTCGTTATGGTTGTTCATGGTGTATCCTCACCCTCCTATCGGATTTACAATAGCTTGACTCTCTCCTCGATGTATTTTTCTTCAATAGTGAGAAATAAGCTCTCTACTACCTTAGAGGTACTCTGGTTTAGATCCCACATTTAGGGCATAATCATGATAAGTTTTGGAAATCTCTTATTTAGCAAGAAGGTAAAAAAATGAAGACATGACATGAAGATGAAACTAGTCTAGCATTGGCATGTTCCTGGTTGGCTCTCACCCCTATCTTCGCACTGTGTCATTCATTGCATGTAGAGCTCCGTTATTTATTTCCAAAATATTCACTTGAAGAGGATGACCCACAGAACTTGAAGTGTCCTCAAATGGTCACACATGCCTAGAGTTCTAAAGGATCAAATAATGGAAAAAGAAACATTTTGTTGAATGGTCAAGCCTCCTATGCAGGAACACATCCAACATATGAAGGAAAGAATTGGTAGACATTGTGAGGTTCCAATGCCTGAGGAGATTGAAGAGGACCTGAGATGAATGGAGGACGAGCCTCGCAATACCTACACTAGAGAAACAAGATATACAAAAACCTTGGCCCTGCTCTGGAAAACTAAAAATCTTATGGGTTGTTCCATTAGCGATAGATCCCATAGTAAGTTTGCTTGGGGAGGAGAAAGGTGGACTAATAGTCTCTCAACTAGGATTAAGCATTTGGATAATTGGTGCCACCAAATAATTAAATGCCAACAAGAATTGGATGTGAAGCTTAACACCCTGGCTCGTGATCTCACTGAAAAATTATTTCAATGGAATGCCCCTAAAGCTCAATCTAGGATCATTTATAGTAGGTGACCAAACATGGAGCACACTAGTAAGGAAATTTAGAATGGAAAGGAGATAGAACCCAAGGTAGCTATGATAATTACCATCTCGGATGACTCTTGATATATTTTTATGCTATTGTACCAAGTGTTCCTAGTATAATTCTTATCAGTCAATTTATGATATGAAATTAGTTGCTTGTTATTTTTTGGTTAAAAGTATTGACCTATTGGGCATTATGTGTGTTAAGTTTAGTAACAGGTCCTTCACAAACAATGGTAGAACTACCAACTACATTTTAAAATTTTGGATTTCTTTAGTAGTAATAGTCAAAACTAGAAGTTAATCTCTGGATTTTAGAGAGGTGACTAATCTTGACTTCCCTTTAGTAGACTAGTCATCAAAGCAACTGTAACTCCCTGTTGCAGCTGTAACTGTTTTCCCAAATTTTTGAAATTTTAGACCCTCCTTCTAATTCGTATCTTTCCTAGAATCTTTTGGATCCATGAACCTTGTTTTTGTTTTCCCTCTGCTACAAGTTTGGACTGTTTTTGAAGTTAACTCTGTTCATGCTTTTCGGAAAATTGCTTATGTCTGAAACTGCTTTGGGTTGTGGAATTTAGAGTTTGGTTTTTGACCTTTGATCTGCGATTTCTTTATTTGTTCTCAGAAGCCTATTTCCCATTTTTGCCACTGTTTAGGAGGTGAAACCAACTTTCATCGCCGCCCAACCGAAAGTAACTTTTTTGGTTTGGTTGTTCGGAGGCCATTTAAACAACGTATCAGAGCCATATTTCCTTATGGAGCCTCCATTGCGGAAGCTAAACGATGAGTGTTTCGCAAGATAGTTTTGACTTCTCCGATGTCGTGTTGTTATTGTTTTGACTTGTTTGCATTAGCGGAGGTTGGTCAAAGTTTGAGTCAGGGTTGTTTGATCTTTGTGAAGCCGCTGTTTTGGAAGTGAGACAAGTTTTTTGGGCCGCTGTACGACCTTAGGTTTTCCAAACACTTAACATTTTCATGATGTTTTTGCGCCTTATCGAAAATTTTATGGTTTTGATCGAAGGTTGTAGTCTGTTTGCTTTCCGCCATTGCGGCTCCCGAGCAAACTAAGTGTCTTCCATATAACTGCTCCGATCACTGATGCTTTGTCTGGGTTTCATCGTTTCGTCTTTTGACCGTGGGGCCCGTAGTCTTTTCATCTTTCGCTATTATGGCTGCGTAATGCGCTAACCTCCTGATGTTGATGTCGTTCCGTTCGCCCAAAGGGAACTTTACTGCCCAATGTTTTGGCATTTAGTTCTTCCGACTCCGATAGGCTTAACGGTCTTGCGGGACTTGTTGTCAGTCTGAAATCCGCCGTTGTGGCTGTAAGTAAGACTGTCCGGCCGATGTTTTATTGGTTCAAGCCGTCGATAAGGTTTTCTCGTCGTCTTGTGAGTTTCTAACCCCTATGTGGGTGGTAGTGGTTTTTGATTTCTGTTGAGGCTCTCACAACAAGAGAGCAATACAGGGCCTCATCTTGATGATCAATTTTATTGTTAGTGTGGTTTAAGTATTGAAAAGATGCAGTCCGAATTAATGATGAATTTTTTGTTCTGATTGCAAATGGACTCAGAAGATTCTTCAGATTGCTGCTGCAAGAAGACATAGCTGAACGATAAAGCTGAGGAAATTTGGCTGAAAAGTAATAGGCGGATACATTCTGAGATCAACGGGATCTTAAAAGGGACAAATAAAACACAAAGCAGAATCAATAGCAATAGAGGCCCAGATTTGGAAAAGGTTCTGCCATTACTGAGCTGGTCCCACTATATGAAGTACATGTAAGACTAAAATCCGAAATGTAACGTATTGCCTAAATCATGAGCACTCATAAACTGACAAAATGGTCGGGGAAGCCGGAAGGTCAAGGGGTGGGGGTAACCCAAAGGTTTTGTGGTTTTTTGTATAAAGATAGGAAAGTTAGAGGGAATTGGGGATTTTTCCTTGGAAAAACTTGTGAGCTATTGTTTGTAAGAGGAACTACTTCGTTTTACAATAAGAAGTTGCAAATTTTGCCTGCTGGAGAAGGTGCTGTGTGGAATGTTCAAATGTGATAAAATGAACAATGTTGAAGGGGAACTATTTCGTTTTCGACTGTGTTTCATTAACTGTGAGAGCGTTCTAACTTTGTGAACCTATGTTCTTGTCTGAATGTTCTTTGGTATATTCTGTGATAATTTCCACTATGAATAATGGAGGTTTTAACTGTTGATGAGCTATCTTGTCATGTATATCTTTATTCATGTTTATGTGTTTGGTTCTAAGAAAAACTATCTGTGATTTACCTTAACATGTGAACAATATTACATTACTCATGAGTTAATATTTTTCTCTCTAGAGATAGCTTAGTTAGTATGTATTTTCTAGTTGTGTGTGATTTAGATGCGAGAGAGTCTAAGACGAGAGGTAAGAACCTGCGCATCACATTGTGACCGTTCCTTGCATTCTTTATCAACCTGCATTTCAGATAGGCACTTGCATATCATACTTAAAGTCAAAAATACAAAAATATACACGATGGACCGGGTCGCAACCAGTAAAACCTTTTATTTTTGTTACTTGACCTACGGTAGCCGGACCACAAACCGGACGGATTCCCTACACCAGATAGTCACGGGCTAATTGGGAATGTTGACTGGGGAGAATCCCTTACTATTGTTGCCTGCGAATTTCTAGGCCTCAACAATTTATGGCGCTAGAAGGAGGGCCACCAGTGCATGGCTGGCCGAGGAAACCCGTTTTCTCGAGATTATTCCATCGGTGACAGTTCAGAAGGAAGTTTGTTTCCCAATCCAATTCCTGAAGAGAAAGGTAGATACCATTTGTATTTTGTGGACAATGAAGTTGTTAATGATCTGAGAAGACACACTAGGGCATACATGAAGAAGATTTGAGGATTACCGATTATACCTGAATTGCCTAGAAGAGAATATAAAAGGAAAGATCGTCCTATATTGGAAGACTTAGTGTTGGTTGGAGATTTGGAAGAACTTGTAGAAACAACCCTACAGGAAGTTGTACAACCTTTGAATCAAGTAGGCCCAGATACTCCTTATGGTTCTCCTGTTCATACTACTATTCATTCACCACCTCACTCTCCACCCAGACTCATGGCAGGCGTAAACACAAATTAGTCACCCAACCCACCGAATCCACCACCTTCCTGAAAAGCCAGATCACCTTTAAACATAACACCTCCTTTGCATGATTTACCTCAATCTTTTGAAAAGATGCTACCCAAGTTTGATCCAAATGAGAAGATGTTAGTAGATGACCACTTGTAGAGTTTCTATTTGGAAATAGAAGGATTAAGGGCTGGGGAATATGAGGATGTGGTTTGTAGACTTTTTCCACACACCCTTAAAGGAGCAGCAACGTCATGGTATTTTGGTTTGCCTTCCAATTCTATCCCTGATTGGGATACCTTTGAAAGTATTTTTAGAAGTAAATATGCAACCCAAAAAAGTCATGCAACTCTTATGAAAGGACTATGTGCCTTAAAGAAAGAAAGAAAAGAGAAGTTGCATAGTTTTACCCAAAGATTCGTAGCCTATCTTAAGAATCTGAAGCTGAAAAACCCTCGGATAAAGTCTTGAACGAATATTATACCTCAGCTCTAGGACCCGAGTTGGCCATGTTTGCCAAAATGAAGGCCAAACCTACGCTAGTTGAGACTTATGAGGAAGCGGAAAGAGTAGAGGCTAAAAGGGAAAGTATCAAAGACTATCCTGAATGGTCAGGAGAAAAAAATGTTGGGAGGAAAGCTTTGTTGTTTACTAAGCCTAAAGAGGAGCAATCACCGGATTTCGAGGGAATGGCAAAGATGATGCGGAAGCTTTCTAACAGAATCATAGACTTGGAAAAGGAAAAGGAAGCCCAAAAGTTCTACAAGCCTTATTACAAGAAAAGGGAAGATAAAAATCAATCCCAACCCCCTCCTCACAGCCCTGCATCTATGAACTTAACGGAGGTAGGAATGGACAATTTTTGTACTTTCCACCAACAACCCCATTCTGAAATGAATTGTCCTCAATGGATAAATTCAATGACATTGGTCATGAATCAGATTTTGGATTCCAAATTAATTGAAGACAACGATGAAGAAGGGAAAGATAACAATAAATCAATAGAAAAATAGGAGGATGAAGCTATGTTTTTATGGGACTGTGTATCATTGTTTGATGTTGAGGAAGAAAAGAATCCGAGACACGAGGGCATCCTTGAAACAAATGTAACGACAAGAAGCCAGGGGTTGATTAAGGAAAATAGTCTTATGCTCCCGAAGATCAAAAGACTTTAGAAAAATGTTAAGAATTTTCAAAATATCTCCTCAGACAATAAAATTCTGGATTTTACCATCACCAGTCAAAATCCTAGACAGACCAGCACGCGTACTAATCCCAATGAAGAAAAAATAAATAATGATAGATTGAATCTCACAGAACATAAGATGGATTATGACATTGTGGAGGATATCAAGAAGGTAAGGGCAAACATCTCATTATTTGAAATGTGCAACGTGCTGCAGCAGAAAGAAAAGCTATTGAATGCACTTGAAGTATCAGAGGAGAGGCTGCCCGCTGACAATCAGCCCCAAGAAGAAGAAATTGGTGAAGCAAGTATGGGAGGTAATCCTAAAAGCAAGAATCCACCTTTTCTCCTTACTTTTGAAAGTTTCAACCATAACGTGCATAATTTCCTAGTAGACTCAGGGGCATCAGTCAATGTCATGCCGTTGTCGGTCTGCAAAAGGATAAATGGACAACCTAAACCATCTACCTGGAGGGTCTTTCAGTTGGACAGAACGAATGTGAAGGTAATTGGAGAAATGGAGGATGTTATCGTTCGCTTATCTTCAAATGATAAGGTGTGTCAAGTCATCAATATTGTGGTTGCTGACATATCGGAAGCTTATGGGCTTGTTTTGAGTAGATATTGGTTGGCAAAGCTGAACGGATATTTTGCCTCGAACTGGTCGCATCTATGGCTGCCATATAAAGGAAGCCCAAATCAAATTAAAGTTTTGAGGGAACCCCACTTGAAACACAATGTTACTCAGTTCGAAGAAAAAAATGAACCAGTGGATTCTGTTTTGGGAAACTACTTTATTGAGCTAGAACCAGGAAATTATCAAGCGGAAGAAGCCATCGATACATCAGACGCTCACCCTGATCTCCTTTGGTTTTCATAGGCTGATGAAATCGATTGTAAAATAGTAGACTTAGCTGTAGACATAGATGTTAATTCTTGCACAATAGCGGTTAGCGATTTTTGGACGCTTTTCTTTGATGGTTCTAAAACTTTAGAGGGGTCGGGAGCCGGCTGTGTCCTGATTGACCCTATGAAAAACAAATATTTTCTTTCATGTAGGTTAGAGTTTGAATGTACCAATAACACAACTGAATACGAAGCGTTGGTTCAGGGATTAAGGAAAGCAATTGAATTAAAGGCAAATAATCTGAAAGTGTTTGGAGATTCTGAAATAATTCTAAAACAAATTCGGAATCAAATACATTGCATTTCTCCTCATTTAAAAGCTTATCAAAATGAAGTATGGGATTTACTTAAATGTTTTAATGCATTTAACATTGTATCGATTCCAAGACTCAAGAATGCGGTAGCTGACTTGTTGGCCACATCAGTTGCGAGGCTTGTGCCCTCTAATAATCGGTGCTCTGTTGAATTGCTTTTCAGGCCCTCACTTCCAGATATGATTACCAATCTATGAGTGTTTGATGATGATCAGCAGATTATAGAATGCTTGACCAATGACGAGGCCTTCAAAGGGGCGATTATTGATGATGAAGAACATTAGGCTAAGCTAAAATTTGATAACTTTATTCCTAACGGAGTCAAGACTTTAGAACGGATGTTTGATTTAAATGAGAAATTCAGAAGACCAGCGAATGTGAAGACTCATAGCTCGTCTCTATAGTTCAAGTTGATTAATTTGGGGACTGAGATGGAGCCTAAATATGTGAATCTGGGAAAATTCTGCTCCCCAACTGAAAGGGATAAGTTCATCATTCTTTTCAAGCAATACAAAGATGTTTTTGCCTGGACGTATGAAGATCTGAAGACATGATACCAATATTGTCCAGCATGTTATCCCTATCAAATCTGGAATCTAACCTTATCAGCAGCCTTTACGGAAAATGCATCCAAAATTAGAACCTTTAATCTAGAGTGAAGTTAAGAAACTATTGGATGCTAGAATTATTTTCAAGGTTAGACACTCAGAATGGGTGTCAAATCTGGTGCCAGTGAGGAAAAAATCTAGAGACACTAGTACAAGTGATCAATTTTGCCACGGCAAAACATGGAAATATCCACGAAAAAGCGTGGATATTTCCACGTCTAAGTGTTTTTTTTCCTGTGGAAACAATTCCGTCGTAATAGAGACGACCCCTAATTTGCGTTGCAAGAGCGAAAATGTTCTATATTTCATTAGATGTCTAAGTCGTCGCTATATCCACGCCTGTCCGTCTCTGTATCCACGCCTGGCCGTCTCTGTATCCACGGCTGAGCCGTCGCTGTATCCACGGCTGTGGAATTTTTTTAAAACTTGCCGTCACTGTATCCACGGCTATAACTATTTAAAAAAAAAATACAAATGCCATAAGACCAATTCCATGTGGAAGTAGGTCATAATCCTTACATAATTAGTATACCCCCCTCACATGCATACATACATCTCGTACATCTTTATCTCATGCTTCATTACAACTTATAGCACCCCTGGGCGGTTACCATGGTTTAAACTTTAAACAACGACCCATAACCTCAACATCTAAATGTTAAGCTGGTTTGGTCAGTGGTCACATGTCCCTAATATATAAAGTGACCCTTATTCAAATATTTAAGTCTGCTAAACATTGGAGTGTAACACAGAAATAATACTCATCTTTTTCAACCATATAAATTGGTGGTCACGTGCCAGTCAATGCTTCACACATGCTGTGGGATATGTTTTTGTTGTGCAAAGTGAGTAAAGTCCTTCAGATATCTTCCCTGCCTCTTCATGTCTCCAGAACTATAAAAACTTATCTCTGACAACATTCTCCACAGAGGTTCCAAAGTATGGACATCCAAAGGTCCATAGTATTTCATCCACAGAGATTTCATCTATCTCTGACAAACAACACCAACCAAATTTGTCATCCAGTTGTCAAATTTCAACCAAAGGTCCATAGTATTTACACCTTGCTGGCTCTGATACCAGATGAAATGCCTAAGAGAGGTTTCTAAGACATTTAAACCATGCACAACTTATCTTATATGGTAAAAAGAAATACTTTACTATCAGCTGCTCATGAAGTTACAGGCACTATGTCCTTCAATGATCTTTTGGTAGGCAAGCAACAAAAATAGAACTAGAATGAGCTCAAGATGAAATCTAGATATAATTAGTATATTTCTTATTCATTTTCAATAATTAATCAAAGGACATTTGCAATTTACCTCCACATGAGGTCTCATTTTCCTCTTCAACTTTGTTCTGATGCTATCTGTGTCAATCTTTTGTGGAGTAGATCCTGACTCTGTGCACGACTTCTTTGTCCCAACACGCCCATCTATATCCATTTCTTCTGAACCATCATCAGTGTTGTCTGTGCAATATTAAGTAAAAAAAAAATCAGTTCCAATAAACATAGTGAAAGAACAGATAAAACACGTAGCTTACAGTACAACTTCGAACTTATCCTCAGTATTGTCATTCAAAGATATTTAAATTTACTGTGATATCCAGTTTGCCAAACTTGAATGATCGGGACTGAGATTTTAGTTTCCTCGACATTTCATGGGAATAAAAAATTGAAACAGTGGAATATGATTCTACTTATTCTTCTGAAACTTTTCTACCTTCATCTGCATCCAATAGATTAGCATCATCAATACCAGCAACAGTGAAATCTTCAATGTCATCTTCTTCTTCCATTTCATAGCCTTCCACAAACTCTACTTCAGGCTCTGGCTCCTACAAAAAGAAAGCAAAAAATAAGAATGCAAAACAATATATTAAGAATGATACTTATGGGTGACAAAGTAACTAAAATAATCGTGACATTATTGAGCAGGACAGATGACTATTACTCAAAGGCATAAGCTGATTACTGTAACATCGTCTAACAAATCATAAAACAAAAAGTTGTTACAAACCTCCTCGCTATTATCTTCTTCCTCACTGGCTGCCTGCATTTCCTCCATTTCTAGGACTTTCTCATATTCTTTCACAGGGAAATTGTATATGTCACCATTAGTACCACTTTGCAACCTCTCCAGCAATTCTTTCTCTATGGCCTGAACAAGAAACAAAAGTCATCATTTGATTCCCATCAAAAAGAATAATGTAGAGATCTGCAAAAGGGAATCAGAGAATCAAGATACCGTACTCTATCTAAAACAGCTGCTATTTCAGCTTTTGCTTCCCTCCTAGCTTCCCTCTTCTTTTGTTCTGTAGGCACAGCCATGACTTTCTCCCTGTAGCAGGAAAAAGCAATAGTTATAAGACTTACAACTGTAATCTCTTTTGACCCAGTATTTGTGAGAATTTAATCTTGCATATGGGAAGTTGGGCACAGAGATTTTTCCTAGGCTGTCAAGCAAAGGATGTGCTATATTAGCACAGCGAAAAAATTGCTAAGGTTAACCATTCTATGCTTAAAAACGTGTACTTTGTTACTTGCCATTTAAACTTTAAACCAGAAAACAAAGTCTAAGAAATTCATAACTTTTGTGAATTTCAAATTTCCACATACTTTAGAAAGATGATATATGGAATATAAGATGATTCTATCTCTGACAACCAAAACACCAACCCTGTGTTGGCCAGGTACCCACACAATTGATGCTTATTCAGATTTTTCCTGTTGGAGATGTATAATAAAAATGCAGCAGCACCAAACGAGGATGGAACTCATAACCTTTTACCTGTGAACTGAAACAATACATGAATAGAATGTGCAGTGGGAATGACTGCAGCATCTCCAGCAAAGCAAAACAACATAAAAGTAGAGCAAGCCAAGAAATAGAGAACCTAGTAACAGAGATCCTATCTCACAAAGCAACATTGCTAAAAATATCAAAATATTGATATACCCCACAGGCCAATCTGGTCCATAAACAGGAAAAAATAAAATACAATGTTATAGAATGTGCAGAGGGAATTACTATTGCATCTTCAGCAAGGTAAAACATCATACAAGTAAAGCAAGCCATGAATTAGAGAATCTACTAACAGAGATCCTAAATTACAAAGCAACATTGCTAAAAACATCAAA